>OMLM01008978.1:89470-131013 GCA_900302695.1 Helostoma temminkii | reverse complement strand
TTAAAAATATATATATAAATATATATTATATATAACAAAAAATCAAATGCAGTTAGCAGTTCTATCATATTGGATTTCTGTGCTACAATTTCTTATTACATACTTGACCTACAAATCCCCTCAAATCAGTAATAACAGTGGAGCTAATGTATTGGTTGGTTTTGGTAGTAAGAGTAGAGTAAGTCACACTAGCACAGTCACAAAACCTGTTGAGTCCTGCTGATGTGTTTCCTGACAAACTGTGTGTTTCTATGCATAACTGTATGTTTGTATGCTTAATTATAAACTGTTTACTTTTATCTGTTTAATAAATACATGGTCTGGCTTGTTTGCGAATGACTCATTTGTTTGTGCATATTGAGAAACACGTCAGATGTTGTTGCTCATTCTGTCTCCATCCATCTCTGTGTTTCTTTCTGCAGATTATGCAGTCTGACTCTGAAGAAGCTGGTTGTGATGAGAGAACTCGATAAAGAGCTGATTTCTGTGGTCATAGCGGTTAAAATTCAGGTGCGTAGTCTGAACAGACACGACATAGTGATGGCTTTTTTTTTTTAAACATCTTTTTCCACTTTCTAGGCTCACGTCTTACGTCGTTAATATCAACCTGCAAAGAGCTGTTTGAGATATAATCCAATATAATCCTACTTAACATCATATCTGGTTCCATTTTGTCTAAGATATGTTGTCATGCAGCTGTAATTTCATTCAGTAAAACAGCTTCAGCCCAGAAAAAGACAGGACAAGAAAAAGAAAGTCAAACATTTGCTATAAAGCTTTTGTAAAATTACGTGTGTAGAGAACCTGAGATTTGTAAAACATTCTACAACATACAAATATGCCAGTATGGTGTTTTAAATCGTGCAGAATCCTGCCAAATTATTAAAACCCTGGACTTTTGGTTCAGGGTGAAAAACAGATGCAGAAAAGCTTTTTCTTTGATTTAAATCGCTTCAAGGTGAACTGCGTACTTAATTAAAGACAACCCTTTTTTGCAGGGCTCCAAACGGATTTTGAGGTCCCATGAGATAGTGCTGCCACCCAGTGGGTCTGTGGAGACTGATCTAGCTCTCACCTTCTCTCTGCAGGTAAAACAGAATCTCCATGATGCTGAATAGTAGATTTTGCAAAGTCTATATTTGTTGTTTTTCAACTGATGTGAAAATACATACAGGGTGTGGGATGAGCCTTATTAAAAATGTTGCCATGACAACCGTTGAAACCTATATTGGAAGTCGAAGAAATACAAGGCTCCTGATTTTTTTTTATTGCTGAAATGCTGCATAGATGTTTTTGTGTTTGTGCACATAGGACCAAGTGTTCCAAATTCATTAAAGGATAAAGTTGCTAATATTCTATATTTTTATTTTGGTTGTTTTTAATCACATTAGAAGACACAAAACACATTAGTTCCTTTATCCCTCATCCCAATTGAACATTTAACTTGAAATCAGTCACAAATGTATATTTTTAGAAATGCCCATAACATTTAAGCTGATAATGTAATTTTTATCTACATTGTCAGACACATAAAATGTGTTATATTGAGTGGTGTCTGTAATTTTGTGACCTCTGGGTTAAGTGTTGTATGTCAGAATATTAGAAACATGACTGACCTTTATGCAGTCCAGTTCTACACATGAGCTAAAAAGCCAACACACATGATTGAATTTGAACACCCACATGGCAGTATCAAAGAACATTGCCCGTATCATAAAAGTTGATTTTATAGCAGAAGGTCGCATTAGATTGGATTAGACTGAGTGTATTTTCATAGAACACCTGTGCTCTGCAGCTTTGTTATTAAAGGCTCAATCATAATCTTACCCTGAGACATGAAAACACAATTTTCCATCAAAACTTTAACAGTTTGTGTTATTTCGAAAGAGCTTTCTGTTCTCGTGTGATGGTCTGTGCCTTTTTTTAATCAGTGTGAAGTGGCTATAGCTCAGAAAAGAGGATTTCATATGTAGCTACTTTAGAAAGGAAATATTGTGAAGTGTGGTTTGCCTTGTGTTGCAAGTCCACAGTTAATCAAATATGATGAAAAACATCACATAGCCCTGAAGAAGTACGTTACCGTAGCCTGAGTGTTCAAATCTTCATAGATAGTTTTCATTATTATTTTTTTTATCTGTAACTTGGTTGCTCTGAGTTACTTATTAACATATTAGAGAAACACTTTGTGGATTTAGTGGTCTAGTAATAGGCTGACACGTTTTCTGCTTTTCCTGCTCTTTCATTAATAGAGTGACATGCTTACAAATATTGTTTGTTGTCTTTTTGTCTTCTTGTAGTCACTTTGTGTCAGTTTGAATGTCTTTGTGGCGAGTTTTACCCCACAGAGGATCTTTTACACCCTGTTGAAGTCATTAACTGTTAAATTCTAGCAGTTTTTATAATATTTTCTGTGTTTGCTCCACTTTCAGTACCCGCACTTCTTGAAACGAGAAGGAAACAAGCTGCAGATTATGCTCCAAAGGCGGAAAAGATACAAGAACCGAACTATCCTGGGCTACAAAACTCTAGCAGTGGGATCTATTGACATGGCCGAGGTACAAGACGACCATTCTGCCCTTTTTTAATTCATGTTGTTGTTGGCTAACTCAAACTTAACGAAGAGTAATAAAGCTTGTGGGAATATGTAGATGATAACAAGGTTATAACTTATTTGCTTTCAACTACGTGCTGTGTTTTGAAGTCTCAGGGCAGCCAAGAGCAGAAATGTGCATCAGCCTTAACAGGCTGTTAGTGTCAGAACCAGCCCGTTAAAGCTATTAAATATAATGAGAAAATTATGTGTGTAAGCTGGGGTTAGAACAACAGGTCCTTTGTGACTTTGTCATCCTCATCCTCACCTGGGATCGTCCTCTGATTCACATACTTTGAATATCACAGTACAAGCAAAGGCCTTCTTAAATAGGTATTTTGTTTCAATAGTCTAAAAAACAAAGCTTTTTTATTTTGTTGTTAGAATTTTGAAGTAAAGGTCATTTTGAAAAAATATTAGCGTTAACTCACCTCACAGACAGATTCTTTCTTGTATTTTAAGAAATCCTAGAATACATGAATCAGTGACTTGCTTCAGAGGAATATTCTTCAGTGCAGATGAGGCTGATAAACTAAGGAGCTCCCATATGGCTGACAAAGCTCAGTGGAGCTTATTAAGGTCACATCTCAGCAGCTGAGAGACGGGAAAAAACAGATTTTGGCGCCGGGGGTGGAGAAAAAAGCAAAAACACAAACTCTGACTCAACCACAAGAAAGAACTGGCTGTTGTCTTTTTAGCTGGAGGGTGCAACAAGCATCTGATAAAACCAAGATATAGTTTAAATCGTGATCTCACAGGACACAAAGGATTGTCAAGATTTGGGGTGGTGTTGTCCTGTCCTGATCTGTGATAGGGTCCCTAGAGGTACAGTTAAGTATATCTATGGAAACACGGAGTGACACACGTTTCATGTGTCAAAACTCTCAAACTGCAGCTGATTTTGTGGAGCTTTTTAGTCAGTTTTAAACAGCACAACACAGTAAATGGTTAAACCAAGCACACGGTTAAAATGTGTGACAATGTGAGGCTGAATGTTTCAGAAAGATAAGAGAAGCAGCTAATTAAAATTCTCTCACAAAAAGGTGAAAAGTCAAAGAATGAAGTGTGCAGCCGACTTTTCTTTGCCCGTCTCACTGGGACGTTTTGTACGTTAGTTAGTGATTTCCAAGCATTCAGTGAATTCATTTTCCCCTTTATTTGCTCTGTTTTAAGTGTATGATGCAAAAAGAACTTCATTTTCTTCTTGTCTTCCCTCTCAGGTGATGCAGCACCCAACGGAGGGAGGCCAGGTCCTTCCCCTCTGCAGCAACCAGAAAGACATGCTTGGGAAGGTTGCAGAGATCTGGATCTTTTCCTTGTCCAGTCAGCCAATAGACCACGAGGAGGCAGCCCTGCAGGAAGGACAGAAGACCAAATGCTCCGGTACACTTTGCCTCTCATTACCCCGTTGCTCTGAGGTCAAAACAGCACGAAGTCATCAGAATCACCTATTAAGCTCGATGGGCTAAACACAGCAGAGATCACAGGGTTCAGAGTGTTTTTTTCTGTTGTGAAAAGTGAATAAAGTAAGGTAGCACACAGCTCTGTGTGTGTACTGTACGCCGTGCATATTTTGAGCCCGGCTGCGTATAAATTTTAAAAGGATCGCTAAAAAATGCATGAGGCATCTTCTTCACTACGGCCTTTAATCTTTATTGCTGTCTTCTGCTTTAGATAACTACTCAGAGGAAGAGTATGAAAGTTTCTCCTCAGAGCAGGAGGCCAGCGATGATGCTGTGCAGGGACAGGTGAGTGCAGCTGGAAATCATTCAGGCAAAACAGACGTTTAAGGGTCACGAGGCAGCTTTGTCCTTGTTACTGACAAGCTGGTTAACATTTGGGCACCCATTTTGTATTGTTTTCAGGATCTTGAGGATGATGAGTATGACGTGAGGAAGCCAAAGAAGCAGAGGAGGTCAATTGTAAGGACTCCATCCATCACCAGGGTAAGAGTCAAGGATCTATTTAACGCCAGTAGGAGAAACAATACATTCAAATGGATGCAACATAAAGTATCTTAGTAAGGTGCTGGACTTCCTGACATACTGTAGATTGTCCAAACACAAAAAATAAAAAATATGTTGAGATCTGGACATTGCAAAGGGGATAGTGTATGATCCAAAACCACTCAAAACACTGAATGAGGCATCTGCATTAATGCTGTATGTCCCTAGTGATTTATTTAACTCTGCTGCGTGTCTGTGCAGTGTTCATGCTGTTAAGACTCACTATATCTTCTAACTCTAACCCACCTTATTTTAAGCTTACCCGGTGCATTACAAAGGAAAAGTGATAAGGGAATGTGCTTGCTTTGACTTTTACCTTCTTATCTTAAACAGAGGTCTATTTGTTGGTATTCAAGCACCAGTCAGATCCAGCACTGTAGCAACCAACCTGTAAAAACTGGCAAATGGTTGGCGATACTGTCTATCCGAGTCAGCATGCAGTGTTTTCTATGGAGCCATTGGTTTATAGCTGAAGAATCCAGTATCATCTCAGGCACCAAAGTTGTACTTCTATATTAAACACTATTAATTTCCACTTAACACCTCCTTCACTCATTTGCAGATGGTCAAATGACTAACAAGTAATATTAAACACCTTTCAATAAGCTTTAATGAGACACGTTATGAGACTCGTTTTATTCAGAGATGATATGGTGTTATAGAGCTCAGTGAGCAGACGCAGGAGATGAAAGCCTCAGAAAACACATGAGGCATGATGTTACTTGATTATTGATTTACATGAGCACACACAGCAAAATCAATACGCAGTCAACCCTGCAAATGTATCTACTGCCAGTAAAATTACTAAAATGGAGGAGCTCCTGCTCTGTAGTGGCTGTAGCTGTTATCTTTGTATTGGATTGCTGTGAGCACTGTAGCAAATCATATCTAGGTCACAAACTGACTTGTGGTTGTGCCTTTTTTCTCCTGTTCTTTAGCAGCAGAACTTTAAGCAAAGAGTGGTGGCTCTTCTGAAGCGGTTCAGAGTTTCAGATGAGGTGGGTGTTGCTATCTTGTGCTGTTCTGGGAATTTTGTCTCCTTCTGTTATTTTACTGCACGGCTGCTGAGGCACGCTGTGATGATGTGTGTTTTAAGGTACTGGATTCAGAGCAGGACCCTGCAGAGCCGCCTCCTGAGGTAGAGGAGGAGGAGGATCTAGACCTGGACAGTGTGGAGTTTGAGAACCCCAGTGACAGTGGCCCAGAGCTGGATGATGATGACAGTGTTCTCAGTACCCCAAAACCCAAACTCAAGTGAGTATGCTGAGTATGTGTATCTTTATTATTTTATTTATATGAAGAGAATATTAACGGAAAAAGAGAAGCTGGCTAAATCTGGAGATAAAAAAGGTATTTTAAAAATGTCATATGCATATATAGATTTAGTTTCATAGACCTTTAGCGTGTTGTCTCATAGGCTAAGTTTGATGTCAATGCTGAATTTGAATTTGTTCCTAAAGGTATATTGTGCCAGCATTCAGCATGTTTGCAATTTCAGTAATTAAAAACAATAAAAATGTCAAGGTTTTGCAGATTAGGAGAAACATTTAGTACTGCACATCCATAAAGCTGGGCCGACTGTTCCAAATCTTGATGTCTGACTAAATCTAAAAAAATATTTAAAGATATTAAAATGAAAAAAGTAAATGTTGGAGGATTCACAATCAGTTATTGGATCAGAACACTGATATACAGTATCAATTTAACTCACAAAACTACCTTACCTTAAAAAATCTGCTAATATACATTTTAATCAACACGTTTTAATCAAAACCTGGCTATGTAATTTCTCTGAATAAACTGACCCACTAACCTGAAGGAAACTTATATTAGTGAAAAATGTGAGAGTCAGTGAATTGGTAGCCAAAATGTTTTTTTCTTTCAGGCCATATTTCGAGGGCCTCTCCCTCTCCAGCTCTCAAACTGAGATTGGCAGCATCCACAGCAGCAGGAGCCACAGGGAGCCCCCTAGTCCGGTGAGACAAAAGTCAACAATGCTTTAAAACAGTCATGAATAACTTCAGCAGACAAAGATTTATAACTTCCACTAAAGTGATCTAAGGTGTTTTTCCTGTGTTCCTGATCACCTGCCTCAGAGGCCTGCTTCTTCTCGCACTCAGATTTTCCCATTTGTCCAAGAAGTAATAAGTCACCACTCTGTTTATAACACTGTGGGAATTCTGCTCAACAACGTGTGCATTCAGAACTAAGACAATGCTTTACTTGCTATGAAATAAAACTTCCAGAGGCTCCATCAAAAGTCACTGTCTTGTTTCAGATTGATCCGGATAAAACCAAGTGCAGCGGTGCTAAGTTTCCAGATGATGGTGTGTCTGATAATGTCTCGTTTGTAAGTATGAGCTATTCATTCTGTATGAGATCACTGACTGGCATTATTTACTCACTGGCCTGGTTATGTACTGAAATTGCATGTTTGGTATGTTCCTCTGAGTGTTTGCACTATATATTTGGTATAACAGTAGCTCCAGAGTCATGTTCCCTACAGAAAAAGAAAAACATTCCAGCTGTTAATGGATGTTTACAGTCTTAATTGCTAGATACAAATAGAATAAATCATAATTAGTTACAACCAAAACCCTCAAGCACGGTCAAAAGAGTAAAGGCATGAAAAGGTTCAAAATATTGTTTTTAAGAGAAAAATGCATAAACACGTCCGTCAGCTCTTAACTCAAAAACCCTGTTCCTGTTTTTCTCTGTTTTTGTTTTTCTCACAGGAGCAACCAGAGGCGGTGACTCCAACCACAGAGCTGGAGATGGACAACATGGATACGTTTTTGGAGAGACTGCCACCAAGTGGAAAAATGACCAAGACAGAATCACTCATCATTTCATCTAACAGGTAAGTTTGCATATTTGAGAAATAATCCACTTCTTTGAAACGCTGCTACACTTATGTACATATAGTTCTAAAGCAGATATGAATAGGAGCTCATGGAAAATCTCACATCGGGAGGTTATTTTACTTGTTGCTTATGATTAATCCTATTTTTATCACTCCAGTGCTACATTCTCTTCTTTTGTTATTCTTGTTTTCAGACAGGAGCCAAAGTTGGCAGGGAGGCGAGGCAGAAGCACGTCGCTGAAGGAGCGCCAACCCAGCAGGCCACAGAACGAGAGGGCCAACAGCCTGGACAACGAACGGTCCCTGGACACTCGCTGCCACCTACAGGTAGGTGGAAAAAGATGCAGAATCAACAGAAACATCATAGTGAGGTGATGTGAAGTGAAGGTTTATATTGTGTCATAATATTATTTATCTGAAATACACCCCATCTTAATTTTGTTTTTGTTTTTTTACCTCGCAAGATCCCAAGAAAAACAGTATACGATCAACTAAACCACATCCTGGTGTCTGATAACCACCTCCCTGACAGCATCATTCTCATCAACACGTCAGACTGGCAGGGCCAGGTGAGAAATACCAGGACAACGTACCTGTATTATTATGGATTACTATGCTATTTGAATCAGAGTAATCTTTTTTAAGACGATTGTCTTATGATTTAAACCACAAATTCATGTTGATTTTTTTTAAAGAATTAAACGCATAGTTTGTTTTTAGGGAAGTCAGCAGTTTATGATTTTAGCTTTTTCCTCTTCTTTTACTTTTTTCTCTCCTACCCCGTCAGTATCTTTCAGATTTGCTGCAAAACCACCATCTACCAGTGGTCTGCACCTGCACTACGGCTGACATTCAAGCTGCATTCAACACCATCGTCTCCCGCATTCAGAGATTGTATGTCTGCATCCCACATGTCACTTGTTTCTGCTTTGCCATCAATTTTTTCAGTGATAGAAAATAACTATCGGCAGTGTGTGTGAATGTTTGTTAGTATAAAGAGTTTACTGAAGCCCCATTTTCCCATAATAAGATTTGTTGGTATAAATTCTTATTTTTTCTTTAAGTTGCAACTGTAACTCTCAGACGCCCATTCCCATAAAGATAGCTGTGGCTGGGGCACAGCACTACCTCAGCGCTGTTCTGAGGCTTTTTGTGGATCACCTTTCCCATAAAACCCCTGACTGGCTTGGCTACATGAGGTTCCTCATCATCCCTTTAGGTTAGTAACAGCCCAGTTCTAATATTACTTGTCTTTATGGTTTTATTTGTTTTGCATGTTGCAAAATTTTAGTGTTGCTATTACTATGAATGCATAAGCTTATGGTGGAGACTTCAGCCCAGTGTATGTATACTATGTTTAGTGTGTAGTGTTTGTTTATTTCTCAAAATATAATACATAACTCCCTGTAAACTGTATTACTTTCTCCCCCTGTATCCGTTTTCTTTTACCAATTAATAATTTTAAAAATGTTTTTTTTTAAATATCTGTCATTCCTTTGTACATCATGAAATACACTAAAATAGATGAATAGATAATTTTTCACACCTTCCTCTTTGTGCTGTAACAAAACCCAGATTTTAATGAAGCTAGCATGAGAATTAAAAATGCTTTCAGCCTTCTCTACTACATTTGTTTACTTTAATTATAATATAGTCTTGGACTTAGGTTGGTGGTCACATTGATGGCAAAATACCACACATTGCATCCTTGTAGTTGAAGTTGTCTAATTTTGAATATCTGTCTTGCCTTTAGGTGCACATCCAGTCTCTAAATATCTTGGCACTATTGACTATCGATACAACAGTTTGTTCCAAGACACTGCTTGGAGGGACCTGTTTCACAAGCCAGAGGCACCTGTTGTTGGTAGGCCGATATGTCTCAGTGACATATCTATATTATTTTTTAAAAATATTTCCATATTTATATTGAGATTTAAAACTGGAAGACACATATTAGGTTGTGTGTTGCTTACAATGTATTCAGTTATACAGTCAGTAGAGTTTAGAGAAGACTATTAATTGCTGTGTCCTTTGCAGCCCAGGAGAGCCCAGATGTAGTATCGAGGGTAACTCAGTACATGGTGGGAGCTAACGGAGCTCACCAGCTTCCAATCGCAGAGGCCATGCTCACCTACAAACAGAAGAGGTATTTTTAGTTTTCAGCATTTCGGCCTCATTTAAAAACAGATCTAAGAATATCATTATCTTCACACAAGAGTGAGAATTTAAATGTGCATAAAGTATAGTACATGTTTTTTTTCTAACAAATGCTTTTAATGCAGAGCTTTCACCTATTTTCAAAAAGGGGATTGAACTTTTCTGTAAGGGACTGACTCCATGAACAATCCATGTTACATTAGTTGTTTTTTCAAAATACAGTCTTTACAGTTTATGACTATACTCATATTACAATTCAAGCAAAATCGTAAGGCAAAAAATATACATGGCAATATGACTTTTCTGTGCTTGTTACATGCACAGATATACAGTGAGCTGAAAGCACTTGTAAAAATGTTAAGAGAAGAACAGCCTTTTGAAGTTTACTGATGGCCTGGCCAGAAGTATTTAGCCAGGCTCCACCCTCAGCCACTTCTTTTGCCAGAACTCAATTCAGGAAGTAATTCAAAATAAATAAGAGGTTAATTATTATTTCAAATAGACAGAAATGTGACAGAACAATGTTAACTAAACGTGTGCGCTTCACTTAGCAAGCAGAGCCATGTCAAAGTAATTCTAAAAAACTAAAGTATAAACCAAACAATTTGTGACCGCTTTATTTAATTTACTAATACATAGTGTTTGCGTGAAGACTTAAATCTGTTGTGTGGCTGTGGATACAGCCATCATGTTTGGTTGGGACAAACTGATCATGAAAGATCTCGTTCCTGCCAAAATAATTCTTGTGAATCATCTCAAAACAGCTTTAAAGAAAACGCAACTAGAGTAATGCTAATAATTTGGTGAGAAAATAAACACATCTGACAAATGGCGGCCATAGCAATGTTACCTAACTCCTGTGGGGCTTTGGCAGACGTGATTGCTACTAGCAACAAAATGTTCAACTGAAACCAACTGTTGGGGACAGAACAATTGGAAAGTCATGAAAACAATACACAAACATAATGTGAAATAAAATGTACACACAGTAAAACTGTGGTGCACTTTTCCATTCGTATGTTTTCAATCCCCTTTTGAAAAAGAAGTTAAAACTAATGTTTGGGGTTTGAGTGTGAATTATGTCTGACACATGTGGCCTGTCTTCTAAACATCACTGTCTTTCCATCACTGTGTTTGTGTGAATAACATTTTTTTTATCTTTTTTGTATGTTTTCTTTTCTTTCTTTAAAGGAAAAAGAGCTTTCATTTTGATTTTGCAGTAAGGTATTGTGGTCAATTGAGTTTGTTTCTAACGTAGCCCGGTGATTCATGCACTTTCTCTGTGTTGGAGCAATTTCCCTTGAACCATGAGTCTTTCATGGAGCTTGCCACTTTAACAGCTGCCTAGAACAGTCTGAGCCATAAACTTTCAACAGATAAGATCAAATTCTGCCATCCAGGCAATGCCAAGTTATAAAGCACTGAAACACAGAGACACAGTACAAGATTTCTTAAACTGATTCCAGCTGCTCCAATTAAAGTTTTTATTAGCTGAGACAGAAGAGATGCAATAAACTAGTCATAAAACATAGAATTTGATTTTAGATTTCCTGCCTTATACCTGTTTGACATTCTTTGCTGTGATTACCAAATATCACATATTACGAATACAAAATGATCTGGGGCTGCTTAAATTGCCAAGTTTGCAACTCAACAAGTAGCCAACTCTAGATTTATGTTTGCTTTTTAAAGATGTAGTTACTTTTGGGATATATGCTTAATGCATTTTTGGTGACAATTAGGTCAGAGGATTTATGCCACTCTCGTATAGAAGGTACAGCAGCAGTCGGTTGGTTAAGGTTAACTGGAGACAGGCAAATAATGATATTGATCTTCCAGCAGTTCTAAATCTCACACTATTGCAAGCATTTTTGTTTAATCTTTATAAAAACCGACGCGTAAAATTACATGTGCGGGTCTTGTGGGTAACTGTGAGGCAATTTCACCAATGGTCGTTTAATTTTTACACATTTTTGTGTGGATTAAACCCTTATGTTAAACTGGGTTAAAAAAAATGCTGACTGCACGTTCATGCCTATCATACATATATACAGAGTGGTACCAATGTTCTCATCTAATTCTCTACAAAAATATCAAATAAGAATATAAACCAAAATGTCAGCTTACCTATTCCTTTTAATGCTTTGTGTTTTTATTGCACATCTTCGTTAAATCTGGTCAGAAACTCAACTCAGCATCTGTGTGCTCTTGTTGTGGCATCTACAGGCATTTCATCAAACAGAAATCATTCTCATGTCTCAGTTCAGACTCCAAACGGTACTCGTACTGTAGATAAGCAGATGAAAAGTAAATATGCTGATTAAGTGGCAGGAAACCAGTTCTGCACTCCTTCCTCTTTGTTTTTTCCTGCTGTTCCCTCGCTCATATTCATGTGCTTCTGGCCATCCATGTCTGTCTGTTATTTGTCCCTTTTCATGTAGGAATACTGCACAGTGTTGGTAAAATGACAATGTCAAAGTGTAATTAACACTTTCTGATATCATTTCTGATATCAGTTTTTTCTTCTCTAATGCAAATCTATAAGAGCGACATGGAGTTAATGCAGCAGAGCAGAGTGTTGCATGTGACGATTAAATCAGGTTTCAAATAAAGTAAAGCATCGGTATTTGTTTTCAACTGGTTTCTCACAAAATGGCCTAAGGTTTCCTGTAATTTGGTACTAAATAATAAAAAATGATAATGCAGAATGCTATTTAAAGAAAAGCTCAGGTTAAAGTAAAGAACTAGTCATTTATTACTGAACATGTTAAGTGTTTTTAGAAAATTAATAACCCATGAAGTAATTTGTTGAAGAATGTATATTTATAAATGTAAATAATGAGAATATGGAGACAAATTTTTATAATTCTTCACTGTAAAAAGATGATTAACATTAATAACTGACTATACTATAACAGCAACAGGACCCTTTTATAAAGAAATTCAGATGATATAATTTGTTTGTATTTTATTTTATTTATAGCCACTGTTAGAGCAATTTATAATATTCCTCCATGCATTAAATTGTCCAAGTTTTATCAGTTTTATCAGTTTGCTTCAAACATACAAGTGTACTACATCAGTACAACCAGGTTATTTTACGTACAAACCTTCCATAAAATGTATGAAACATATTTTGGGATAGTTAAAGTGAAATCTTTAATGTACAACAGTACAAATGTTAAAAATATTTAAATGCTATATGAGAAAAGATCGTGTGTTACTTGCATAGTTAAACAGTCCATTTACATAGGCTGACATGCATGATGTGCGTCTTTTAACTGAATACATGTACTGAGATTTGTGGCTCATACACCTCACGGTAAAGTCATGTGTTCTGTCATAAACCATCCCTGGAAGGTGAGATGAATAAAAGTCACTCACAAACCCGGCAGACATCTGGCTTTCTCTCTCTGGCTGCTCTGAAGCTGATTACAGCAGAGATGTGGTAGATGTTACGGAAAACAAACTGTTACCTACTGTGGACTGTCTCCTCTCTTTCTCTGCCCTCCTCTATAGTCTCTCTGTTTCTTCCCTGGGGGGGCGATGGCAGGTTTCTTCAAGGCAAGAGCAACAACCTTTCATGTCATTTAACGCTGTTACATTTAGAAATCATAGAAGTACAATGCTGTAGAACTCCATTTAGGCTATTTTTCTGGTCTTTGCCAGTAAAATAGTTCATACTTGTAAGTGTAGCTATGCACCACCGCTCATAGGTAGTGCATGGAGCTGGAGAGGTTTTGGTCAGGTTGGTGCTCTTCCTTCTCATCCACTTCTTTAAGGTTCAGTAATTTAGTTGTTCCCCTGATGGGCTTGCTGCCTCCTGAATGCCTTTCTGACTTTGCTTTGGTACATCCAGTTTTTCTCTGAAATGACTGGATGCACTTTGGTGAAGGCCTTGAGCTGGTTGAGAGTTTGCATGCTTTCTCTCTGCTTTCCCAGCTACAATTGATGGCCTGCAGTCAAGAAATCAATCAGATGTAGTAGAAATCTAAAGTCTGGCAGCAAGTGGAGCATGATGTGTTGATTCTGTTTGGGTGAAGAGAAATCTTCATACTTCCTATGCTATGGAAGACTATGGTATTTCCAGATGCGAAAGACTGGAAATCATCATAATTAATCACTAGATTTCAATGTTACTAACGGTAGATACCATTTCTTCAAATTGTAATCTTCTATGATATTGACATCTGGAAGGTTGTAGAAATGTTTGTAGGCATTAATTCTGTCCAAACATATTTTATTTCCCTTTTATCATGACATGTTTATTTTCTTGCCTTCCTTTTACCCGAACTCTCTTTTGGCTTCTGCTGCCTCTACACAGCCCCGATGAGGACTCCTGTCAAAAATTCATTCCTTTCATTGGTGTAAGTATCATGCTTCCACTTTACTTCTGCTGTAGCGGTTTTGTAGTAGAATTGGGGGTTAGTAAGTATCCCTGCCTCTGCCTTTTTCACTCTGCAGATGGTGAAAGTTGGTATCGTGGAGCAGACATCTGCAGCGTCGGGTAAGCTGTTGTTTAGCATCATTTATAGATGTTTGCTACGCATGCTGCACTGCATGTTAACTGGGTACTCAAGCCTATTAAAGTAGCATCAGCTTTCATTATGTCATTTATGAATCAAATTAGCAATGTGGTTGTATTTACATTGCCATCTTTCAAACTTATGTTCTTAGATGTACATATCGTCTCAAGGCATTAATAGCCATCCTCAAAATATCAAAATATTTAAGGTATTTGGTAAAAATTATTTTTTAAATAACTGAAACAAGATGCCCAAATTGGATAGCCGAGTCCTCACAGTAAGGTAAAACCTGGTAATGACTAATAGTTATTAGCTATTTAGATTTCATTACCTCAAGCAAGTCCAGTTGCCTCTGACTAGCACCTGTGGGATAAACATGATCTGGATCGGAGTCGTGTATATTAAGCAAAATGTTTATTTCCTGTGCTGTACTTTGCCTTCCACTGATCTTACTTGCTTTTAAAGTTGATTTCTTTTTTGCTGTGTCCTTCAGGAGACTCTGATGATGCAGCACCACTGAGCTCCTCACTGCTCTCCTCCACTCCTCCACAAGTATCACCTGCACTCAAAGAGGCGTCGCCCACCCCACCCTCATCTCCCTCCATCAATACTGGCTTCTATGCTTACAGGTACAAAGTGATTCCACTTGAAGAGAACTTTATGAAAAATGGAGTTTAAGTTGTTCCCAGTGTTTTTGATTTATGTTCTTAAAAACAAGTCATGCGGATGTATTATCTGTTGTCATAGGTTTAAGAGTATCTTGGGTTTACCTGTCTTAAAGTGTTTAATTTGAAACTTTTTGTAAGGTTAAAGTCAGAAAATAGACCAGTGCACCACAATGCAATAATAAAAATATGCATAGTTCAACATATCTTCATGCTACAGAAAATTATTTCTAAACAGTTTAGTTTTGCCTTTGGGATGGTCCTGGAAATTATGTTATATCTCCACAATATACAAAGTTAGTTATCTAGACAAATATTTTGCTTCAGTAGTATGGAAACTTTTCTGTAGGTACGGTGCTATTTTTACTACATAGTCTCACATTCAACTACTTGAGCTCTTACGCATGCATTGCTTTTTTCAAAATAAAAGCATTTCCGCAGTATTCACTTTACTAACTGTTTTATGTAGTTCTGGTGGCCAGGCGGAGCTGATGGGGCTTCAGGTGGACTACTGGGTGGCTCCAACAGAAAAGAAGAAAGATGTGGAGAAGCGGGACTCCTCCTCCAAAAACACTCTGAAGTGCAATTTCCGCTCGCTGCAGGTCAGCCGGCTGCCGGTAGGGGGTGCAGAGCCAAGTCCCCAGCCCTCCATGTCCATGACTGTGGTGACTAAGGAGAAGAATAAGAAGGGTGAGTTCTACATCTGGCATGTCCAGGTGCACTCATCCATGCATGTTTCCCTTGGACTCCATATTGAGAACCATATGTGTTTGTGATTAAAGAGGAAAAACAGAGATAAATCGGGAAAAAAATGGGAAATTCCGCAACTTACGTCAGACAGAAACATATGTATGAATCACATCAGAGGAAATTTACAGAACTGGAAGTGATTTGATAAAATCCATTCTTGCAACCTCAGCTGTTGCACCAAAAGGTCAAATGTCACAACAATGTAATTCTCAGATACCAGTAAGAATCCCACATTTCCTCACAGCTTGTGTTTTTGTTGCTCCTTTCTGCCAGTCATGTTCCTGCCAAAAAAGAGCAAAGACAAGGAGGTGGAATCGAAGAGTCAAGTGATTGAAGGCATCAGTCGGCTCATCTGCACTGCCAAGCACCAGCAGACCATGCTGAGAGGTAATTTTCTGCACAAACCTACTGCCCTGGGGTGTCCTCCCTCCTCAATAGTGTAAACATCTTTAGAGAGATTGCAGTGTTTGTGTTTGCACACTGTGAACTACCTTTCGTATTATCTTGTGTTTGTTTTTATAAGAAACAGTACAGGACATGCACCACTGACTATTAATCAAGAATTAACTTCAGAACATGTGAGGGTATTTCTTTTTCTGGTTTTGGCTTGCATCGTCTCACACAATATACATCACAGTCAAAACTGAAATCTACAACCTGGAGGTCAGGTTTGAGTTAATCAGTCTCTAGTATTGATATTTAGACACAAGAATTATTCATGGAAAACAACTAAATCAGACATTAAAAAACAGACACACATACGTGACATACATTTTGGCATTTTTAAGGTTACTTTATTTAAGTCTGAATGCACATTATGATTAAAACTAAAGAAAAGCAAACATTTGTCAGTCCCGACTTCTCAAATGTGAGGATTTGCTGCTTTTCTTAGTTTTAAATCTTTTTAAGTAGAATGAGGTTGTGTTTTGTAAGATGTCACCACAGGCTCTAGCAAACTTTGATGGGCTACTTTTATGATTTTAGAGACCAAATGTTTAATCAGCTAATCTAAAAATTAATCAGCGCATTAATTTGCAGTGAGAATAAACACATTTGATGAGACTGAGTTGTTCAGGATGACTGCAGCATTATCTCCATCTATGTTTAATTTGCATATCCTCCACTGCAGTGCTGATTGACGGCGTCGAGTGGAACGATGTGAAGTTTTTCCAGCTGGCAGCACAGTGGTCCTCACACGTCAAACATTTCCCAATCGGGATCTTTGGACACACAAAAGGCCCTTACTAGCAGCACCCAAGAGACTGAATCACTAAGGACAGCGACCGTCCCCTTCCTTCTTCCTCATGGCAACTGCTTTTAATCCTCCTCCATCCCAATTTTCCCCAGCACACTTCTTCTATTCCGTCTTAATTTAAGTTCCTGCTTTCCACTGTTGCATTGTCCCATTATTTAATCTTTAGTGTGTTTTTTTTAATTTTCTATTTATCTAAAAATGTCATGAGGCAAGGCTGCCAAGGCAATATTTCTTTACTCTGCTTTTTAAAACGAAAAAACCTACTGATGTTTTATAGACTTAAAAGCCCCTAATCAGACAAGAATTAGAAATGACTTATAACTTAACCTTCTGACATAATGTATCAGTGCCCAGGAGTGTTTTTTAGTATGTGAGGTCATTTTTAAGCAGCTGCCCAGCACAATTAATCAAGAATATATTAGAAAAAAATGTGATGAAGGAATTCTGGATTCTTAACGTTAGAGGCTGAAGGAAAAAAATGACCCCTGACCTTTGAACGTATGCACTCAATTAGTAATCTTATGTGCAATAGACTTAATACTGTGTGAATAACCTGGCACTGTTAAATGATTACACACTGCTCTTACTTGTCATTTTCACTCTGTGTAAATCTCTCCTTTACTTCCTGGTAAACTGTCTTAAGGTTCCAAGAGTTCTGCTCCACATTTAGACCAGAAATGTCAAAAAATTACAAAATGATTAATAGCACAAAGAGGAATACTTTTTAGATGGTGCAAACATAAAGGAGTATACAAGAGGTAGATGAGAGACTCGATGACACCTTATTGCCTGTACTGTAAAAATAAAGCAACAGCTAGTATCTTAGCTTAATTTAGAGAAAAGGCTGAAAATGGGGAAAAAACAGTAAACCTGGCTTTTTCTAGTAAAGTAACAAAAATCACCTAACAACATCTTTAGAGCTCACTATTAACATGTTGTTGCTTTTAGCTTGTATAAAAACCAAAGTGTTAAACCACAAGTTGTGTTTTACACAATAACCACAACTTGATTCGTTCTACGCTCAGTTTTTTGGACAGATTACACAAAAGATGCAGTAACTTTATCTTGTTTGTTTACTTCACACCAAACCTAATCCGGTTTAGGCATCTTCTTGCTAAAATAGTCTAACCAACCAGCTATGAGATTGTTATTGATCTTCTCATCTATGGTCTTGGCAAGTACATACATAGGTTTATTTGTCAAACTATTCCTTTAAGCCTGGTTTATAAAATAAGTCACATTTCTGAACGTGTACAGATTTGTTTTATAAAATGCTTAATCTAGAAAGAACTCTTCTTCCTCAATCCCCACACTCCTCCAACACACTCCACATCTTTTGCTAAAAGCAAATGTTACAGTACCTTTGCCAAAGGAAATACTCATCAGCTGCAGCTCACTCATTACCTGTGTGGTGTTATAGAAGACTTCATAAAGTAGAAGTGAATGTATTGAAGGTACCTTAATGTAAAGCACTTTTAAACGTTTGTCCATTATAGATTTTAGTGTGTTGAACTCGCCCTCAGCGAACCTGCAGGCGCGACTGGCTGTGGTTCGCCGAGGCACATGGACAGACACTATATCTGTCATTATCTGAGCTCATCAACAGCACAAACAGTGGTGACATTGCAAACGGTCGATACGTGAACAACAAAACGAGTATCTGTATTTTCTTAGTGCTGTCTAATATCACTTTAAGTTCAGTGTGAAGCTTCGCTGAACTGTTTAGATTTTAGTTTAATATTCTGTAAGGTTAAAGCTTAACTGTGTACGTGATCTTAACATTTAAAATGTTCTATCGGTAGAGTCTGCTCAATTTTTATTTGACTGTTAAGCAGAAAACTATAAAGCATTTTGCTTATAAAATTTCTTTCAGTAGCAGTTTCATCATAACTTTGCCATTTTCTTAATAAGTGCCTAAATTGCTTAATTTTGACAAATCAATATGAATAAATGTTCCTGGCTAACATGGTGCTGATTACAATCTGACAACAACAGAATATCTCAAGACAGTGCATTGATTTTTATTTTTTAAACACGAACACATGCAGTTTAGTCTGTTTGTTAGAAGAAGGGAAAATGACACCAATACCTAGGTTTGACTTAATTAAAACAACACTACAGCCCATTTATGTTGAACATATATTGTGTTTGTTTGTCTGTATAAAAGATGTTCTTCATGTTGTGTCGGAGAAGGCTTGTTAAAACTGAAAGTTCCCCTGAAGACTACCACTGTAATCCCAAACACTGGGAGTAATAAAACTAAAATGTACTCTTCTTTCCACGTGTGAATTACTAAAAGCTGTGATCTAGCAAAATAAACTCCAGTTTATTGAGGTAACATGAAAACTGATGACCACTGTAAACAAAATAATCATTTTCATTAAAACTTTGTTTTCCTGACGAGGTCCAATTAGTAGTTTTTCTGGGGTTCTTGTAATCATATCACTCGATCTTCATCAGCAATGGTAACAAGACTGTCCTTTTGTTTCGATTGTTTTCTCTACTGTTGTTTCCTTTGTCGGGAATGACCTTTGAACCTCTGTTTAAGCCTTCATGCTGTGAAGTCCTTAAAATGCTGAGGAAAATGTAAATTTGAACCTTTACATGAACTGAAGAAAAACCGTGTGATAGCTTACAAATGTATGAAGGGTGACTGGTTATTTTTAATCTTATGTCCATTTGGAGGCATTTGTATTAATTAGCTACACCAGCTTGATACTATCAGTGGTTAAATAATTACTTGTACTCATTACTCACACATAAAAACTAGTAATAGGATTCAAAAATCCCCAGTTTAATCCTTAATAATTAGTTAAGTAGAAGCAGGGAAGAATTTAAGTAAAACTTATTGTTATGCTAAATTTAATTAATTGAAGTGTTATTCTATACTGTGTGCTATATGTATCTATTAAGCAGCAATTTAATTTTGCAGCAAGATAATATGAGGCTTATTTTAATAACTTTATTTACTGTGTGTAAAATAATGTGCTCTATAATAATGAACTATATACAGTAAGTTAATCTCAAACTGTTTGTTATAATCTGCAAGTAAACATCAGTAAAAATGTAGAATTAAATAGTAGCATTTCCTCCTGAAATGTGTTGGCATAAAGGTATAAAATAACCTATATATATATATATATATATATATATATATAAATATATATAGACACATTTTTACCCTGTATATCTATGTATCAATGCTGTTCCACTTGTGCAGTCTACTCTTTAAAGGTATAATAAGCTTTAACTTAAACCTAACAGCTGCAAAGATATAATGACAAAACTTTATGATCATTTACAATTTAATGTAAAGTTTATCAAATTATCACAACCTGTGAGGGGTTGTGAAAATTATAAGGCTCATGTTTCAGTCCAGTACCTCCAGTTTTTGGTGTGTGGTGGTCCCTCTTCCAACCTCAGGAGGGCATAACGGGCTGCACTGAGAGAAAGACCGCGGATCCCGTCCCCCCACTCTTTCTCTGCTCTGATACACCAGTGGATAAATGATTTCAAATTATTTATAATAACACACATTCATCCACATTACGTTGTACATTTAAAGTGTAGGGGGGGTACATGTGCTTGGCAACGTACCCGTGGTACTCAATGTACTTGTAGATCATACCGGCGATCACCATGGCAACGATTGCGTAGTACCAAGAGGATATAAACATGAGTGCCAGACAGATAGTCATCCCCAAAAACGACAAAGACCTGGACACAGACAAGCAGCAGCACCACAGATCAGTGTGTGTTTACGTGTGTGTTATTCATGTTCATGAATGTGTGTGATGGTACCAGTGGTAGTAGGTAAAGCGTGGCCTCCAGTTAGGCGTCCTAAGGAGGGTCTGGAGAGCACATGCCAGGTTTACAAACAGATAACACATCAAGAAGAACCTAAATCAAGAGAATAAATTAAAAGTCAGGAAGATGAAAGTTATAACAGTGAGATAAAATACACACAAACACACACACACAGCTGTGTCTCACATTGTCAGGATGGGAGCCACCAGGTCCAGAGAGGCGATGAGAATTCCCAGCTCGGCAATCAAGGCCGTCAGCAGCAGGGCCCACGTGGGCTCTCCGTTTGTCTTACCGTGGCCGAACACCTGGTAGAAACACATAAAAAGTTAAAAGACTGAAAAACTAAACAGCAGTAAATCGGACAGGTCAGAACGAAGTTAGTTGACAGGACAGTTTTCTTCCTCTCACCTAGAAGGCTACCTGTTTTACATTGTCATCACTTGTCAGCAGCTCACGGTGTCTGCAGTGTTCACCAAATTAAATAATACTTTAAGCTAATAACACGCTCATCCGAAATATACTTAATTTATATTCAGGACCCAGATATGCAGCAGAAAACTGATGGATGTGACCATTAATCAGTATGAATCATTTGTAGGTATTGTGAGTTGCAGCGCCAATAATCTTTTATAGGTCGGTGCTGAATTAAACTCTCATTTCCTCGTGCAGTGTCTGTTTCCATGGTGGGAGGAAAGTGTCCACTACAAGGTCTTTGGCTTGCTGTACTAGAAAAATAAACTAACACAAACACATGTTTGTGTTTATGTTTTGTGTGTATGGGTATATGTATGTATATGTGTAAATGTGTAGGAATATTTATAATCTAATATATCTTGTTTCTGGGACTCTCTGCTTTGTACGTGCGGCCTCAGTTAGGTCTGTTATGGAAGTCAGATCCGTCTTCTGTCTCTCTTCCACAAGTTTCTTCCACAAGTTTCTTCCACAAGTTTCTTCCACAAGTCCACATCTGACATGTTGAAGCTATTTTAGTTGACTGCTCTTATGTGGATGTAAAGCACTTTGAACTGCCACTGTGTACAAAACGTGCTCTATAAATAAAACTGATATTGACATCACTGGTGAGGACACGTGTTTATCTAGATCTCGTGGTTTTCAATCGTATCAATGTTATGTGTGATGTGTTTATATTTTTGTAAGACATGTTAGATATTTGTACAGTGTTAAACATGGTGTGTTGAGTCAAGGTGATGCTGGTCACCTGGTCAATCTAAAGAAAGTCCAGGAGACTAAAAGGCTGTGAATTAGGAAATACATTAGCCTACATGAGACAGTGGGGTCCTATTATTCAAATTAGTATTTGTAGTTCTAACCCGGAGAAAGGGGATGATGTTGTCTTTGGCAATGGCTTGCAGGAGTCGGGGAGCACCAGTCAATGACTGGAGGCCTGCGCCACATGTTGAGAAGAAAGAGCCAATCACAATGACCCAGGGAGTGGGCCAGGCCAGAGTCCCCACCACCAGAGTCCCTTTTACTGAGTCTCCAAATCTGCAAGAGCCAAAAATGCACTTAGAGCTTTTATAACAGACAAAAATATTACAGCTGCTGTTTATTTAAACAGAACATATGCAATAAAAAGAATCACATTCTGTCAAGCAAGACAGAACACAACACACAGACAGACAGAAGAGCAGGTGTACTGACTTGTCTCTAAGGACCACTCCGTCAATGCAGGCTCCAAACAAAATAACGTTGCTCAGATCTGGATGGGCAACACTCAAGAAAACAACACGCAGCAAAATCAAAGTGAGCAATTTCAGTTTCTCAACTGCCTGTTTGACATAATGGTACAATAAAATAAGCAATCAAAGTGTTGCCATGAAATATTTAGGCTTCACAGTTACTTCAAATGATGGGAACAGTATTTGGACTGAACGCAGCAAGGCATCTGTGAAGCAGTACGGACAAACTCTTCTACTTTTGTTGCAATAAAATTTATATTTTTTAAAAAGGATACAGACAAGGGAGGTGGTGAGGATAGCGAGGATTGTTCCTATGGGGATGGAGCGCTGTGCATCTTTCAGATCCCCTGATCGGTTGGATCCAGCCATGATCCCTGAGGAAGAGAAGAAAACTTTTACCTTTGCTCCTCAGAAACGACAACTTCAATGGAAGCTCAAAAAATGAGATTTTAATAAGACAAAAAAAAAAGAATGAATAATAAATCTGTTTATTTGAGGCTCATATCAAAATCTATTTAAATTTGAACATAAGGAATAAATGAAAAACCACATCTGTACCTGTGACAGAGGGGAAGAAGATGCCCACCAGCAGCGTGAAGGAGGTGGTGATGTCAGCAAACACGTACGGCTGATGAGTGGATGCTGGATGTGCAGCGTGAGAGGAGCTGAGGGAGCTTTTCTCCAACACATCTCCTTTACTAAGGTAGGAGCTCCACAGGTTTTCTACAAGTGAAGGATTCATTACGTGCTAGTTAGCAAAAGTATTCACTCTTATGAGGTGAGCTGTGAGTTTTTGATATACAAAAGACAGAGAAAATCTATTTTTTAATAAAAAAATGTCTTTATCAAATAGAAATTAAATTTACAATGTACAATCTGAGTACACTGGTGTAAGCTCCTCACGTAACTCTTGGTAATAAATATACTTGTTTACTTTAAACAGTCAAACTAAAAGTAAGAAGTGATATGAAGAATCAAAGGATAACATAATAGAAGTAATAAAACATAATTGTACTAATTGCAGAAAATGACGTACAGTATATTACATAAGCATATTACACGGTATTAAAAGCTGCACATTAGCAAAACTAATGCTGCAGACTCAATGCTCAATCTACACAGGATGTATTCAGATGCTGTAGTGGAAGTCATTTACCTGGGTGTGGTGAATTGCGGTAACGCATTTTAATAACAAGTACACCACAACCCACTGTGTGGCCTGTGGAGACAACTCTGTGTTTTAAAATGTATCAGACCTATTGATCCAAAGAGCTGAAACACTGTTAAAACTCTTAAATATACTCTACCTGATATAATACCACTGGCCAGGCCAGGGATCCCTTCAATCTTGGTAAAATTGTTTGACGTGAAGTATTCGTCACAGGAGGCGTTGAGCTCTGGGCCCTGGCAAAACTGAGTCCAAAGATGTGTGGTCTCCACCCGCGTAGAAACATGACTGGGGTCAAACACTGGGCCCACAGTTATGTTTTCTGTTGGGAAAAATGGCACAGATTTAATGGAAGTCAAGAAAACTGAGCAGGTGTAACCAAGAACAATATGACGCCTGGGATAAGCTCATACTACAGCAGTAAGTCACAAATATGAACAATCATCCCTCGGCACCCACCATTAAAAACGGTAGCATTAATGTCGTCTCTTTCCACTGTGCCGGTCTGAAGGATGGTTTTCGCACACTCGTCGTTATGAATTTCATGGTTGTTAATAGTTCTATTTCCCAGCATGCACACCCTGCAAAAGGAAGCCCATTGGTCAGTCAAAACCGTAAAGGGACTGGTCAGCTTTGTATTTTTGGAAATGAATCAACACTTACGGGAAGTGTGGTGGCTTGAAGGCGGAGACAATTGCGCCAACATAGATGGAAACGATGGAGACTATGACACAGGCCAAGAAGATGGAAGCCAGTTTGTTGACATACTTCACGCCCACAAAGACCAGCAAGGACATGAGGAGGAGACAGATGGAGCCATACACCCGCATGTTGTTCAACATGGCGGCCCCTTCACCTTCAGGGGACTTTGCCTCAAAAATGGCTGCCTTAGGTGCTATGTACATCTGTAGGGGAACGGGAAGCACAATATGTGGGATTTTCTCACACCATTTCCACAGTGGCAATTGTCCTTTAAACATCCCTGCTTTTATTAGATCAATTACAGGACCATTTTATGGTCATGTTAAATATCTTAATTTTTCAAGTATTAAAACTGGTCTTTAACCCAAAATCAGCCATTAATGTGTGTAAATTTATTTCATAATACGCAACTCATTTTCCAGAAAATCTCACTATGTATATTTCCGTGCTAAGCTAAACATAATGGGATGTACTCATAAGTTTTTATCCATATCATCCACTCTGAATGGTGATGACAAAGTTTTTAAATTAATTTCTTCAGTGCCACAAAGAAAGTTAACACTCATTACAACAGAAGCATTCGTGGCTACAGAAGTTTAAAACTACAGAGGAGTCTTTGGAGAAAATGTGATAATGCTACGTAAAATGATAAGAGACATAATAGTGCTTAAAGGCAAAAATAACACAGCCAGAACCCACCAGAAGAATCTCAATGGCTCCCAAGATGTACATGGCTCCAGCAAAGGTGGTACCCAAATAGAAACACAGGCCCACTGCCCCCCCAAACTCTGGACCAAGAGAGCGACTTATCATGAAGTAGGAGCCTCCCGCTGGAGAGTGAGGAGAGAGCAGGGGAGGGGAAGAGAGAGAGAGAGAGAGAGAGAGAGTTGGGCAGGATGTACATCAGAATTGGACGAAGCAGAAACAGAGAGGGAAAGAGAAAAGTTGTGAGGTAGAAGAATAAAAAAAAATCAAATGGAGAAGGACGGAAAACACAGAGAAATAGAGAAAGACATATGTTGGAAAAGAAGAGGAGGTAAAAAGAGAGAGAAGCATGTGGATGGTTAGTAACGTTATGATGTTAGAAAATAAAAGGAAGAGAGAAGAGGGCAGATGATGAGAGACATCATCCTATGTTTGTCGAGGCTCCAAACTGTGCATTGAAGTAACAACACAGAGCAGATCTTTGGTCAAATAGTAGCCACAATTAAACTATTTAAAACTGTTTTTGGCTTCACTTGAAGTACTGGACAGGGCTTAGTATCCATCAAAGAGACTTTTCTAGTGCTAACCAAAGTGTGTCTTTAGCAAAGAACATCAACAATTTAACTGTGATTGAAGCTGACTGAATGCTTGATGAGATTCGCTTCGTTCTTTACTCTGATCTGACTCTGATCCAGGCAAAGTTCTGCTGCAGCAGCTTGTGTTTGGACAACATTTCAGAACTTTGTCTTATCCATTAAACATATAATTAAAACGCATGTAAAGGTCTAATCTCGGTTTCATTTCTACACTTCCCGTTTTTAATTTGCAAACCTTAAAAATGCATTCTCATACAATTTCAAAGTAACATGTCACAAAACCAGACTGGTAGTCAGACTGAACTGCCATTTTGTTTCACTTTATTCATTTGGCCTGATATCACATCCATGTCAGCTGATTTCTTGCTGGGAGTGGAGGGATTACTTTGTTCTGTGCTTTAAAGAGCAATTTGCGTTCAATAGGTATTAAGTGACTATCGATCCCTATGTGTATTTATAGTTAACACATAAGCTGTGGAAGAAGTTGCTTTTTCATATTAAATCAGTTGATTCCAGAGATCACATTTGTAATGTAAAACACGACGTAAAAAGATCCACATCCACACTGTTTTTTTTGTATTTCTCTTCTCAACCTGTACTCCAAGTGAGCTCAAACAAACAGTTCTTATGATGGCACAATTTGACCCAGTTATAAAAAGACTATATGAAGGAGTCATCCAGTAGGAGCAACTATCAATTCAATTGCTCAATGTAAGTTCAGAGTTCAGTGTTTGGTTTCCAAAATGCAGCCATTTAACAAAAGGCACTGACATATTCCACGTACATTAGAAAAACACAACAAAAGTAATGTACCAGACATGTGAATGTGATGCGGCAGGTATCTGAAAACACATTTAGTAGATGGACTGAATTAAAAAGACGTCACATTTGTCCTTGGAACACTTCACTGCAGGAAATTACTGGACTAAAAAGATAAAAGCAACAAACAAAACACCTTATCCACTGCTATCCATCATTAAAAGACATATTTTTACTGCTGAGCTGAGCTGTATTTGGAAAGCCAAACATCTCTGATTACTCCTTTAAAAAAACACAGTGAACTACACACATACAGTATAAACAACCATCTGAGACTGGATGGTAGAGAGCATCTCGCATGAGAAAGAAAGAGAGTGGAATGAGGGTACCTACTGGGATTTTCGTTCTACATTTAGTAATTGAAATGTCACATGCTAGTGGTAATATCACACTACTTTGACATTTAGGATATTCGTCTAGAGGCGTTTCAGTAAAGGGTAAAGTCAATGGTTGATAAATATCCTGGTTTTTAATGTGTGTACAGACAGAGAGGGAGCAGCAGATAGAGGGAGAGGCAGGATAAACAGAAATAACATCCATTAGAAAAACAGATGTACTTTATCAGCACTGACATAGCTGGAAAAGGAGAAGAACGACATCCTGGAGAATTCAAATCAACATCTAAAAAGGTCACTTAGCTGTGTCGACTCAAACGGACATGAAAATGTCAATTATAATGTGGATTATAAAGATCTTAGTTATGTTTGTATGTCATACCTGGCACAACTCCATTGGTGGCGATGGCGCTCATCGATATTGCAGTTAACAGTGTCTAGAGAGGAGAGACAGTCAGATAAACAGCCAAATCATTGGCCACCTTACGTCCGTCAGCTCATATACAGAAATGTAGCCATAGACGCAAATACTCACACAGCAACAGCATATGAAGACAATACAGAGGGCCTGCAGCACCCCAGCAGTTCCCACCACCCAGGTCAACCGCAAGAACAATATGACACCGAAGATGTTCTGGAGGCAAGGCAGGTAAACACCCATGAACGTCCCCATCTGTGGTGACTGCAAGGTAGATACAGCAGCCAGAGGGTCAAAGCCATTATCAGCAAAACCCACACACAATACATGTTATTCTTTTTAAGGCTCCATCTGGACATTATCTTTTTATTTCTATTCCCATATGTGTATGTACAGTAGTATTAAGATCACAAATGGTCAGCGCTAAATGCTGCCAAAGTGTAACGGGCCTGGGGTAGTACATACTGTATATGTAGTAAAATACTGAGGTACTCCCATCATTTCTCTGTAGTTCCCGCCGACTGAAGACCCACTGGAAACCAGTGTACTACACCTCCTAATCGACCAGTCCTATGTTTACGCTTATAGTGAACACACTGTGGGGTCAGGAATGGGGATTAAAAAGTTTTGGTTTAAATTTCTCAGCCGTCTGTTGGCAAATGTCTCTAATCCTGTGAAGGTGCAATCAGAGCAGGATGGAAATGGTGAATTACACTGAACCGCCACACCAGACTCTCTTATCTAGGACAGCCAGTGCCTTATCAGCAGGACTGCAGTGGACATCAGCGCCACATCCTACTGAACTTTCCGTTGCAGACGCTGAGTAAGGGGGGCAGTAGCTGAAGCTACTGACTAGGACAGAAACTGAAGACAATACAGTACATGTAAAGGATGGATGATGCACCACCACTGTACCAATACTCATCATCATCATCTTGGTTATGATTGCTGTAGCATAGCAACACTGTACAGCACATTTGGTATTAGACACTATTTATGTTTGCTATCAGAGGCAACGACATCCTGTATCTGATTTAAAATGAAAAACTGTATATTTTAGCTTTGTGTTTCTTACACGTTGCTCCATTGAGATTAATGACTGAATATCATTTTTCTCTTGCGAGCAAATATTTGATTAGACCAAAAGTCTCTTTGAATAATGATATCCTATTTTTGTATGTGCATTATTGCTGCGTGTTTTACTGCACTGTTATTTTCAGTAAATGGTTGAGTAAGACGCACAGTCTGGTATACCTTGCTGGCTTTCTTCTTCTCACCAATGCTCTCGGCCTCCTCATGCTCCTTGGCCCCCTGTGTCAGGTTGGTGTAGTTGGCCAGGCGACTGAGCAGAGAAGAAACCTTTGGCCGAGTGTCCATCTCCTCCTGTGAGGAGGAAATAAAAATAGAAGCAAAAGAGAGAAAAGGACAGGTAAGAGATAAAAGAATGTAGAAACAAAGAGGGAGGTGGAAAGATATCAAGAACACCAAAAGGAAAGAAGGGCAGAAGGGACAGAGAGGAACAGAGTGAGGGGAGGGATGACGAAGGGAATGAAAGAGCAAGGGCACGGGAGAAAAACGAGAGGGAAGCAAGGAGAGAATAAAGGTGGGAAATGAAGAGGAGAAAATGATGGAGGAGAAAAGGGACAACAAGCGAGGACGAAGACAAAAGATGGGAGAGAAGAACAGGAAATTGAGGAGCAAAAGAGTTAGACATTAGACAGCTTGTTAAAGAAGCTGGAGACAGAAACTGAGCCGTTTCCAGGGAGTTCATCTATAACAACTGAAATCTCTGCACCAACCAGCCAACTGCTGGTTATTTATGGCTCTAGCTTAGCAGACAATTTGGCAAATGAAGCTGCACCGAATCAGAATCAGAATCTAGGTTTTCACATATGAGGAATTAGTGTTGGTGAGTTGGTGCAAGTTGTTACCCTGCAATCATCATTTGGAACTTTTTCAACAATAAAATGAGACACAAAACAGCTCTTACTGTGTCTGACTGCAGCCAAGGTTTTCATAATACTTCTACCATGATTGTAATGTGCTTTGGTAGATAACAGTTTTATCATTATTATGTTTTGTACCTCAAACAGAGCCAAGTTTCTGTCATAGAAGTCATCGTCATCCACCCCATGAGTGTTGTTGATGTACACACTGGAGATTTTGGCATTCCCATCACCTAGACACAAACAAGGAGATTAAATGAGAGAGAACAAGGACAATTAGAAAAGGAGAAAAGTAGTGACACAGCAGAAAACCCATCCTCAAGTGACCAGACACACTGACAACCTTTTCATCACTGTTACCATGGCTTCTGGGGAAGTAATGCACTAGTTCCAACTTTTTCTGTCACACACACTCTCAGACTTTGCTGCAAGTGTGAGCATGTCACCGGCTCCGTTCTGCCACAGTCAGCAGAGACCAGTGCATCAGGAGCACCTGAGTCAGCACCATCACTTCCTCCCCTGCTCTGCCACACTCACGCAAACTGTCACACACAGATTTGATGTTAACAGAACAGAAAGACACTCAAACCTGACAATGAGACCCATATGAAGGGCTTGTATTGTGTTGGCCTAGTCGCTTGGCTCAACAACATGTGTCTAAGTACTTCATGTCTTCAGTTTGACCCGACTGAAGACAATTAATATCATGTAGGGCCGCATCTAAGGATATTTTATTATTAATTTGCCAACCATCATTTCAATTAATCACCAGTTTATTGTATGAAATCCCTAAACAAAACAACTTCCCTTAGGTAAAAGTGACTTCTTGTTCATGTGTATTGTGCTTTTCAGCAAAAAGTCCAAACATTTAATTGACTGTGAGATAAGAAACAGAAAGAAAAACAGCTGACAGTAATATTGGTGGTAACAATCCTGCTGATTGACCTATCAATTCCCTGACTTCTGCTCTAATGCAACAACATTATATTTTACTTCATGTATAATGTTTCACTGGCCTTGTGTGAGGGGTGATGCAAAAGCACACATCTTTACTTAAACACCAAATACCTACAGTGCTGTACAACTATTGTACTATCTGCATTTAACAGATAAATATACCTTTGAGTACCTTTACAATAGTGGTGTAGAGTATTTTGACTATTTAGTTGATGGGTTTCTATGTATTTGTTATAGCGAGGTTGACGTCTTCAATGCGTTTTCCTCTTTCCAGTGGACCTTAGCTTCCTGTTATTGGAGCAGACACAATCCAGTTGATTTTGTTTTTATTGTAAACAGAACATCTTTATGTTTTGAAAGTTGGTCGGGCAAAACTAAACATTCGAAGATGTCACCTTGAAGACCTTTCTGACATTTTCTATTAAAATCGTGTGCTTGCAATAGTGTGACTGAGTCATGTTCGCTGAGCCGAGAGCCTCAGAGCAGAACAGACACAAGTCACAGTGACCTCTGTCTCCACTGCCTTACACTCAACGAGGGTTTATAAAGATTACAAATGGACACTGTGTTGTTCCTCAGTGTACAATGACACAGTAGTGAAGTGCAGGGATTCGACTGACAAGATGAGATTCAACACAGACTCTTCTTGACTGATGACCTGAATTGACTTTAAAGGGGCACACTCTCTGGGTATCAACCTTGAAAATCCAGTATTGGTCAGGTCATAATCTCAAACTGCTCAGAATCACCTGTGAGTTACTACTGCAGGAAACAATAAGTGTCCCGCCATCTGTAAATAGCTCAGCTGTTTTACTGCAACATTCAGCACAGGGGGACACAGCTGTCCATGTGTGGTCCCCAAGGAGTCCTCCACCCGAGACTGCCACACCTGAGTATGACGGCTTTATGTGTGCATGAGTAAACAGTGAAGCAGGAAGTTAGTGGGGCCGGGTGTGTCTATGTGAATGTACACGAGTCCATATAAATATCTAACTATAATAGTGTAAAATTCAATGAACAACAGAGCATTTGAGCTTTCTAGAAATGACTCTCCAGTCTTCCCACTGCTTTTCATCTCCAGGATTTTTCTTGTTGGCGTGCTAATTTTCTATTTCAGCTGCCCCGGAGACGACTGCTCTATTTCTGATTGTGTTTTGGATTGAGTGATAGACCATATATGGAAAAGCCATGGAGTTGTATCTCCAGCTGTCTCCCTCTTTGTTTCTCTGTATAGACAGCCACATGAGCCTCAATCGGATTAATGAGCTTGATTTCTATTTATGGAAGCTTATTATCAACGTGGGGCATCCTTATTACTATGCAACTGCTTAAGTGGATCAATGCAGCTAATGCCGTTATAGCTCTCCACAGTTACAACCCTCCTGTTGAGCCTGTGAATGAGAGCAGCAATACTTACAGTTTTGGATACTGAATTATTATACTCCACATGAAAAATGCACAGTCATTGCAGTCAGAAGGAAACTCGTTACTTCTGTTCTACCCATCTGGATTCCCACAATTTCATGTCAAAATAGGCTAACCAGTGAAACAGTGCAGGCACATCTGTACCTGTTAGAGCTGATTCCCTTTGAAAAGGTTTCTATAGTCAGCTACCATTAAGTAAAGAACTGAATCACATTGTAGGTGGGTGGTAACAGCAGTGGGGGAAGTGAAACCTACACTATGTTCACAATAGTCATATTGTACATTTCACTCCTCTTGTTGTTTTCACCTTCTGCTGTGTGCAGGAGTTCAGCTGTTGCTGAATTTGATGTGGGTCCACTAAGGGAGCACTATGTAGTCCAGCTTGCACTTAGGAAACAAGTGGGAGAACTTAATGACCCAAGGAGCCATAAAACACATTCAAAAGTATATTGCTAAACTCCCATGCATGTGGATGAATCTAAACATAGCACTTCTCATTTTTACTTCCCATAAAACCATCATTTTGAACAGAAACCTCTGAAACCTTTTGAGCCTGAGAATCTTTCTTGTCAATGGGAACCTCTCTGCTCACTCCTGGGAGTTTATTGTTTGGGAATCCAGTCTCAAAATAACACACATTAGCTAGTGATCCTAGACCCCAGAAGAATACTCATGGACAAACATGCTAATATGAACCAAAGAGCGTGCTGCCTGCAACCGAAGACAGCGCAACTAACTGATTCCATGGTGGGATGTGATTTTACATGACTGAATGGTTGTGAATGAATGGATGAACAGTACACTTTGACTGTGACATGTAAGTGATTTAACACTCCGTGACGGTGAGTACTGTACCAATAGATCCAAATGGCAGAGGAACGAGGAAATCTTAAAAACAAAAAAAAAAGAAAGCTCACGATCACCATAGATGTGATATTTATACCAAAACATTGCCCACAGGCTGGCGATATGATACACATCTTAATACAGAGATTACAATTAAATATTTAAGCAATATTACACGAGAGGAGGTTGTGGTGCTGTATATCAGCACGGCTGTGATGTGGCTGAAGGTATCACAGCACAAATACATCTGCGCTGCTCTTGACTAAAGAACACAAACAATGAGCAGGTTCCTCCACACCAGCTTTACTACACATTACAACAAGCCATGGTTCACTACTGATTCTTGTGGTGGTTGTGTGAATCTAACACGTTACCAACTTGATCTGACAATACACTGGAAAAACGTCCATCGTTTCAGATGTAGCGATTGGGACATACATCGCGTGTGTTCCACACACACACATGCATTCCCTGTGGATTACGTCCAGGAGGACTGGAGGACAGGACTGACAGCTGACTCACTGTTGACAGTACAGTGCAGATATTGTAAATAGTGAATACATAATGCAAAAATAGACACTGTGCGTTCAATTTGGTTTCCCTTTTTGTGGAGGATACAAGGGAAAACCCGGACCATTTTTTTGTTATCCTCAATTTTCCTTTAGCATTAACTGGAATGGACTGAACTGAGCGGGGTTGTGGGGAGAACACGACCTGGGTTTTGGATCTTTATTGAACTTTGTCTACAATTTATTTTAAAACTAAGTGACATGGGTTTTGTTGTTTATAAAAACGTTTGTGTGGAGGCGTGATAGATACAGTTACACGTCCCAGTGCTGTTATAATGTATATCAGCACTCATGGAATAACTCTTATCCAATCAAATTTCTTAGTTGGAACTAACTGTTGTACAAATCACAATATAGTGTGATTTTTTTTATTTCGTTGTAAGAAAACTGTCACAGTATACACACAACCACATGGAAAAATTAGTAAAAAATACTTTCACAACACTGCTTGCTAGCAAACTGGAGTTTAAACACAAAATCTCTTCATGAGAAACTTAAGAATCACACAATATTGTTGTATTGTGCAAAATTAAATGTCGCAAATATTCACTAGTTTCTTAAAACAAAAGTTTAACACATTAAACGCAACTTTTGATATTCTTCAGAAATGAACTGCATGATGATTTTTAATTATCCTGACAAACACATTATGACTGCTGCAGGAAAGCTTAGTCTTGTTGTGTACAAGACGCTCGAGTAATGTAATTGATCATGCCAGTCATTAGAGGTAATTCTGAATTTAGTAAATTGTAAATTATAATTAATTATAATCTTAATCATGCAAAGTGAATCCCGTGCCTGATGACAAGAAATCCAAATGCTCTACAAGCAAATGTTTAATGGATGTTTTCCCCAACCTGCTTTCACACTTTCTCTAGATAATGTCTAATGTCAAATCACTACATTTAAACCACAGGAACAAATGCCTATGTGCATGTGCGTGTTCCTCACCTTGCTCCACGCTGCTGTGCTCGGGCGTCTCTCCTCCTGTAGCTGTCACGCTTCCTGAAAACTCACTGAGTGGGTCACTTCGATTGACGCTCTCCCCGGACCCGAAGCACACACGGGCTCCAGAGCGGGAGCTGATGTCAGGCGACGTGTCAGACAGCCCTGGGAGGTCCTCAGCCTTGGTGGGTGTCACTGTGAAGCGCACTGATGCCATGGCGACTCACTTGGAAAAGGTAGAAGGGAAGGGAATGGTGTTGTGTGTGGCACAGGAAAGGTTGGGAAGGGGTCACAGACTAGCTAGTGGAGCTGTGCTGAGCTGAGCTAGGCTAGGCTATCTCCCAGGTGATGCTGAGGTAATGGAGACCTCTACAATGTTGTCGTTTGCAACTGCAGTTCTCCATTGACACCAAGTGGTTGTCTGCCACCAGGCATGTGAAAGCAAATCTACAACAGGCTTCTTTCTGTGCCTACGAGCGTCAAAAACCTTTCTGCATTGGACAAACTATTCCTGTAGTACAGCTGTGTGACTGTGTCATGTAGCTATCAGAGATGACAAGTAGACATACATCAGTGCAGTGGGGGTGTGGATGGCATCGAGGTGATTGTGATAGGGAGAGAAGATAAAGCAGAAATTAGTTTGTACAGCAAACACTGGCTTCAGAAAAAGAACACAGTAAACATGTACTATGATTTTAAATTAAGACAGGCACATATCTTCATTTATTTGTATTTCCATGTACTTTTCCTATTCGGATTTTCACATACAGGATGTAAAAGTAATTAAAGTAGCAGAGTAGCTTTCTTCAAGCATGTGTAGGATAACAAAATGTCCTTCCTTTCTTGTTTTTAATTGATGATCTCATTTATTCCGGGAAAAAAGCTGTTCAAACCTGCCTGACCCTATTTTAAAAAGCCACTGCCAAGTAATAACTGGTTATGCAACTGCAATCTTTAGCGATAACTAGCGATGAGTCTTTCACAACGCTGTCAAGGCCTAAAAATTACATGGGGGGAATGATAAACTTTGGAGGGGAAACTACTTGTGACCTTTCTCTACGCGTTTTTGCAGGATCTGTCTTCGTGCTTTTTTTTCCACTGCTGCTTCATGTGAGGCACAGTGTGAGTGGCGACTTAAAGTTAACGTTTTGTAACATCGGCTGGTCAAAGGCAATGCCTTTTGGGTTTTTTTTAGATAATGAGCGCAGTTTTTAAAATAGACCCACGCATACAATCTTAGTGAGTTAGCCTGAAAGTTGAGTTTGGACCAATGACTCATTTTCATAATGTGACTGTTACAGTTATCTGTCCGAGGTTCCTGAGGAGTAACAATCTTACCGCATCATCGCCGAATCATTAAAATGATGTGCTATTACCACAGTCCTGCACTGAAATTTAAGTCCTGGTTGGGGAGGAATTTTAGTTTTATTACAGCCACACTGGAGGGGTTTTAGCATCAACAACCTGTTAAGGACATGCCACAGCATCTCGCATTTAAATCCGTACTTTGACCAGACCATTTAAAATCCATAATTTTGTTGTAGTTTTTGTGCCATCCAGAGGCGGACTTGCTGGTGTGTTTCAGATCATCGTCCTCCTGCATAACCCAAGTGCTCTTGAGCTTGAGGTCACAAACTGATGGCCGGATGCGTTGCTTTTTGAGATCTTTTAGCTGCTTCACTTTGTCGGACAGCTTCTAGTTAAGTGAGTTCTTTCAACAGGTCTGTCAGTAATCCGACCGGGGTGTGGCAAGGGAAACTGAACTCAGCTTTTCTTTAATCACAGTTCATTCATGATTTAGCAAAGGGCGAGTCAATTACTTTTTCACCCAGGGCCAGGAAGGTATGGACAGCCTGTTTCCTTTAGGGGAATCATCAATTGAAAACTGCATTTAGTATTTACTTGGGTTATATATGTGTAAAATAAAAAAAAAAGATAATCTCAATCATTTAAGTGTGATAAATATATATCAGAATGGGTCAGATGCTTTTTCTCAGCACTGTGTGTCATTCTTTCACCACGACACAGTGACTCTAGATTAAGAGGGTAAAACAATAACCAGCATGAACCTCACTGTTGGCTTGTGGGCTTTGCAGGTGCCAATTCAATTGTGTAATTCACTCTGTCGTCTTGGGGAAAAATGGGCTGAGACAGATGGATATAGCTGCATAGCTGAATTGTTGTTTTAGCTCGGTTAAAGCGGTTTGAACCGGCTGTGTCTGTAGCTGCTGGCCATTTTCTTTCACTCACTATGGAAAGGCTGGGCACATTTTCCTGTCTTACAGTGCTGCCTGTCTTTCACAGTTTATCAGTACAGATTCAGCGATGCACAGGAGGGAAAGCTATGATACTTGTCTTTCATGTGCAACTTAAAAACTGTGTCTCTGGGAGACTTACAGCTTAAATGACTCAGTTAGGGTGCTGAGGCTTATCCCAGCATACATTTGGTAAAAAGCTGGGAAAAACCCCGAGAGGGGTTATTAGTTTGGACAAACACATCGACACGCATCAGGACTCCAGTGCAACTCAGCAGAATATCTTTCATATCATAGTTCATTAAAACCTTCACTGAACCGTCTCAGTTTAGTAACCACACTACACTGTTCATATCTTGATCACACAAATGAAGTGATACATCTTGGCAGGAACGCACTGACACAGACACCAAGGCAGCGGTGTTTCCTTGTTTTTGACAGCAGACATTTGATTCCTTATTCCTGATACTTTATATGGAAATGCAACATATTTGATTTTCACTGTCAGTCTAATATTACAGAATAATAATGCTGAGAAACATGTTGTTCTGCCCCACAACAGTATTAGTTAATAGGTAGCGTAATTTTCTGAACTGAGTACATTTATGTGCAAATTAGTTTCTGATCATCTGCATCAAGTGGTGCTAGAAATGTGTCCAGTTCGGCCACATTGTTCTTTACAACCTAAGAACGTTGAGAAACCTGAGCACGGTGTGTATCTCGGTCTTGATTAGAGAACTCAAAACCTTGATAAGACCTTATCCAGGTTTCTGAAACCAGGATGTTTGCAAGTGCACCTCATCACTGGGATGCTAGCGTGCTAGTGCCAGTGTAGAGTCATAATAATAAATGTATTTTAATTTTTAATAAACATTGTTAAATGTGCTGTTTTACACTTTTTCTGACATTTCACAGTCAAAACAATCTAAACATTTGTTCATGACAATAGTTAGTGGCAACTATGAGAGTTAGATGAACAATAAGTTACTGTAGCATAACAACTTCGGCCACTGAAAGGTCCTCCTAAGAGATGCTTTCTGTGCAAGCGATGGTCTGTGAGACAATATGTTTAAAAGTTTATCTGAAAACAATAACGGGCTCCAGTAATCCATTTTGCAGAAGAAGAACAGAGTATTTTTGCCTTCATCACTTTAGTTGAAAAAAACCATTTATTTCCAGTATGAACAGGAGGTATGGTTAATCTTAGTTTAATGTTCATATGGACATACCTGTGAAGCTATCCTTTCAGTTACTGGTTTTACAGGGAACAGGCTACCACCCAACCCATACTTATAACAATAACTCACCAGAGGTCATACCTAAAAACAATATTTCAGTTATTATAGGTAAACAAAAGTCTAAATGTTCTCCTGTCTAGCTGTCAGCCTCTGGCACAAGGCTTAAGTTGATGAAGCTGTAATAAAGAAAGCATCCAGGAACAAGCCAAACTGGCTTTCGTCGATTATGATAAACATCCTCTTTTTAGGTGGTGAATCCAAGACAGACTGGAACCAGAGGCTGCAGTCAAAACCAGTGACTTTAAGGAAAACCCAGTAGCTGCTAACCACCTCTCAGTTCCAGTCTATTCTAAGCCAATTAAGCTAGCCGTAATAATTCTGGCTTGAACCGGTCGGCACAAACCTCCCGACATTATCACAGTCACAACTGGCGTTGTAACAAAGTTGCGAGCAGACAAACCTGACACTGGAGAGCATTTCCAGGAGAAAATGAATGCGGCATCTGTGAGAAAACTGCGGTTTATAAAAGGCGCGCAGCTGGTTTAGAAGAACCCGCTGGAGTAATAAGCCAGTTACTGACAAAGCTGTGATTTTCCTCAGAAATAAGCATCTTATAATGAGGAGTAGCACGACAAGCCCAGAGCCATCACCCCGGCAGATAATGGTCCTGTGGAGGGAGGGGGTGTAGGGCTGAGGTGCTGGCGGCAGTGGCTCAGGTGGCTGAAGCTAGCGTTAGCCGGCAGCTAGTCATGCCGCTGATAACCTGTCAACGCCGCGGAGCTCTGGTATTTCACTGACAGCCACGAATGTCTAACGCTACGGAAAACCTCAGACCCAACAGCTCAGTCACACAAAGCGCATACCTGGCTCAGGTTTCCTTTAAAGAAGGATTCCGCCGTATAGCTGTTTTCAGGTACATCTAGGAAGCTGTGGCTCCTCTTCCAGGGTTTCTCAGCGCTTGTTTTGTCCAATCGACCCAACGCAAGATACGCGAATGTGAGAGCACACGTCAGGTCCCGCTTCGGTTGCCGTAGTTCCAACGGCTTACGCTCTTCGCGACGACTTATGCTCTCAATGGTACCTGGGAAATGTAGTCCGTCAAGACCAGGCGGCTATTGTTCTAGCACGATTGGATCCTAAACAGAAAGCATTTTTTAAAAAACATATTTTAAGTTTCATGGAGAAGCTCTTGTTGTTCTTTCAACTCAGCCTGCATTTTTAAATCTTAATGTTTATATACATACAGTTTATTTTGATAGTAATTTAGATTATTCCCATTTATTAACAGAGGTGGTATGTAGTATATTTACACAAGTACTGTACCTAAGTACAGGAACTTGTACTTTACTTTATTATTTCCATTTTATGTTACTTTTACTTTTACACTGCTATTACTTATTACTCATTATTATTACACTGTAAATCAGGGTAAATATTGTACTTTTACTCCACTACTTTTTTATGTTACTACATTTATTTTATATATTAGTTTTATTTTATTGTAAACAAATAAAGTATGTATCATTTCTGGATTACTGCATCACTACATAAGATGGTTAAAATCAGCCCCACCTTTACTAACTGCTGTTCTTGTTCCACAGTCTGTAGGTTACATCACTTTTACAACCATTTCCACCTTTGACAATTTGTCAAAATAATGTGGACCTGAATTTTACGCAGTTTTCTTAGTGAAGTACTTTAAGTAAAATTTAGATTGTGTACTTTAATACTTTTACTTGAGCAGAAAAATTATAGGATACTTCTACTTTTAGTGGAGTATTTTTCTAGGCAAATACTTCACTCTTACTGAAGTATTGAGTTTGACCTTCCACCTAGTCTCTAGGCAGGTGTCCTGGCTGGTGGACAGAACCAAAACTACATTGTTGCACTTTCCCATGAACATTTATGATATTCTACTGTTTGATTTATGTATGACCTTTGAACAAATGGGAACTTTTTGCAATAATCTGAAGTGTTGTTTTTTGTTTATATGTGACCTTTTGTGTTATATTTTATTATAATTTCACATCACTTGTACATTTGTTAGTTGGGTCATTGTAACCAAACAAGATTTCTCCCTTAAGTATCTTTGCTAGTTAAATTTCCCCTGTGAAAGAGTCAGTGTGTAGGTGCCAACTGCGCATTTGCTGCAGAGTCAGCAAATCATATGAGGAACTTGCACGTTTTCAGTCTCAATATCAGTATGTCTTGCGTGACTTTCATGTTGATGTCATTCTTCGAAAGTCAACATTCATCATTACATATTTTGGATTTTGAACTGAAACACTAAAATCTCCCTTTTTCTAATTATTAAATCTGGAGTTGACATGCTGCTCCTCATAACAAAATTCATATGAATGTGTCTGTCTCACCATTTAAAAGTTTTCCATTCAGTTTTCAAAGATGTAATGTAATTTACAATCAATATAAAGAACGCAGTAATACCTCAATTCTTTTTAGAGATGCTGTTTCATTGTAGTGTTTTAATGACAGTGGTGGAAAGAACTGTCCAAAACCTCTGTGCTTCTTTTATTCAGGTTTAATGTGTCTTTCATCTACATTTTGTCATGAACCAAACAATTATTCAGCAGTAAAACAAAATTATAACAAACTTAAATGAATGTGAACAAAATACAATATGTAAAATAAGATGCTTCTCATTGCTGTTACAGTTGATACAGCACATGAACAGTCCCTTAAATCTGGGCTCAGACATATCGTGTGCTGTCCGGTCCCATCTTCGCCTTCGTCCCCACATTTCTTGGTCAGATCCACACCCATCTCTCTGCCTCGCCTCCTTCTCCTCCGCTCTGTCACAGAACAGGTCTGGGCTGCTGGGTCAACAGGATGCCGAACCGTTTCTTCAGCGTCACTCGGTGTCTAGAGAACTTGTCGTCTGGGGAGAAGCGGGCCGGGTGGGCCGAGCTGGTGGGCTGCCCATCTGGACACAACTTCTGTTGGTGACAAGGAGGGAAAACGAAATACCTTTATTGATTGAAATGCTGGGAGATATGAAGCACATTTAGAAGATATTTCTATTCCACAAAATCCCTCAGTGACTAATGTGACTGAATGTGTGCTCTGCAGGTTTTACATACGCAACACAATAATACGTGTTGGGCCAAACAGTGTATTATTTTAATATGCGATTAGAATAACAGGCTAAATTGGGAACAGATGTTATTAGAACCTTTGCCCTGAGGAATAACAAATGTTACAGAAGAAAGCTGAGCAGCTAAGCTGGGTGTTAATAAAGAGAGAATAACGAAATACAACGCAAAACAAAAGCTGCATGCTTTACTTGGTTATCATTAGAAATAGTGTAATACAATAAATACTTAGTAAAAATACTTCTGGTAGTTATGGATCATGTTTGACCCTGTTAGCTAAGCTAACGTTAACATAATGTTTATAACATGTATGAACATAATGGATGCTAAAGAGGAAAACTACTCCTTTAAATCAACTTCCACATGGATGAACTGAAGTTAAATTCCTTTGGTAGAGAAGCAAAATAGATATAGTGACAGAGAATAAAGTACATGTGGAGGATGTAAACATGACTTCACGGTAGCTAATGGTAACGTTACCTTCAGAGTATAGACCCGGTCCCCGTTCTCGTTCAGATAATACTGCAGAAACATCACGGCACAGACGTGTGTTGTAAAGTTAAAAATAAAAATATGTATCGAAGAGGCTGTGTTTGTATGTAAAACAACAATAACTCCCAAGATTTCTTCTTCTCAGTTCCACGTGTGGCGGAGTTTCTCCTCGCGCTGAGAGTGGAGCGGATATCCGGCTCAGAGTTCAAAGCGCTCGGCATTCTGGGAAATTGAGTTTCCAAGTATAATGTATTATTCCAAAGTCCCCGTGGGAGATTTTCTAGATGCCCCAACTAAGGACTGTGTTCTTAAGCTTGACGCTTTAGTTTTGACGTTTACAATAACTCAAGGTCCACTTATGAGGTTTGCACTGCAGCTTTCAGCTAAATCTCATGGGTTTCATCAGAGAAAGGGTTTTGCTCTGTTTTTCATTTTTGGTGTTATAAAAAAATGTTTTTTCATAGGTTATAATACAAAGATACATACAATGTCATGTGATGTATTTTATTTCTTTAGCTTTATTTATTTGTTAAAAAATAAATAAATAAAATTAAAATAATTAGGAAGTCTGATGGTTTGTGAACAGGATGAACAATGCAGGAATGTTTACCTTAATTCTTGCCTATTTCTTGTATTTATGTATCAAATAATTTGGTGCATAAATTATTATAAGATATTGGAGATATGTTGTAAAAATA
>OMLM01008978.1:31112-67332 GCA_900302695.1 Helostoma temminkii | reverse complement strand
GGGGGGCTCACCTTCTCCACCAGGTTTTTGTCCGTCTCCTGGATGCTGGTGTCGGGGACAGGTTTCTCAGAGTAGCCGATGGGGTAAACAACATCTCCCTGACCACCCTGCCGGTCACCACGACTCCTGCAGCACAGAGATGAAACGATGAGACTATGTTTAATTCTTACCTCCTATTACTAATGAAACCAAGTAAATGTTGTGCTTTGTATAATGTGTTTTGTCCTTTTAAAATAAAAAAGAGAAGCTTCTGACTTCTGTTGCCACTGTCCCGTATAAAACTATGTTAAAGAAAGTAACCCAGTCACAAACTGCTGCAGGAACTGATGCACTTTGATGACGTGAAAGCTCTTCCTAAACTTACATGGACCCTGTTCTCTGAAGCTAGATAAAGTTATCCAGTTATTTTCTTTAAGTACCTCTTGAGCAATGGAATTGAAGCTGGAATTAATCATCTGGAATAAGATGGATATGCTCTAGACCACATATATTAACACTGGAGACCATGATCAGCAGGTTTCCTGCAGGCTACAGTGACAAAGAGAGTGAGGAAGAAAGAACAAGACAAAAACAGCAAAAAGATGGAGGTCTAACATATAAAATATGAATCCCAAAAGACACCTTAAGTGCATGTCTACTGATCTGATACTGAGTTTATTGTTCCATACCATTATATTACTCAGAGAGCTGCAGCTAAAACTTCTAGTCTTTCCAGCTAGACCTTCAATACAAGACAACATCAGCATCAACATCAGGTCCTCAGTTCCCATCAAGTCTGCCAGAAACCTGGGGGTCATCATTGACGACCAACTGAGCTTTACAGACCACATCTCTGTCTCCAGGACATGCAGATTTGCCCTCTATAGCATCAGAAAGATCAGACCCTACCTTTTTGAATATGCAACCAAACTGATGTGTAGGCACTGGTCATATCCCGTCTCGATTACTGCAATACTCTATTACCGTCATGCGCAATCAAACCCCTCCATATGATCCAAAACACAGCGGCATGTCTGATTTTTAATCAGCCAAAAACAACACACGTCACCTCACTCTACAGATACAGTGGGACTGTAGCTGCCGGCATCAGCTTCAAAGCCCTGATTCTTGTCTACAGAGTGGTCAACACAGGTCCCAACTCAACGCAAAGTTGCCTGTCACTTGCTTTGGATAAAAGCATCTGCCAAATGACTTCATGTAAATGTGAATGATCAAACCTAAGAATAAACCTGCTCAGAAGTAGGTGTGAGACTGTGGATACGTTGCCAGGACAAGAAGCTCCACTTTAAGAAAAACGACAGATCCATTAGGATGTAAAATAAACTATTATCTGACTAAACCGTACATCTGCTTACAAAGAAGTTTTTGTTTGAATACTCAGCCACCCCCTTCTTTTTGTAGCTCCACTCTTGAGCTTGACATAAAGACAGCGGGGTCCTTAGACCACTGAGTGACGCTCTAAGCTTCCCACATTTTAAAGGTGCTCTGTTGACAGTGAGGGTATAAGCAGAGGCTCAGTTCAATCTGCTTAATGAACCGTCATAAGTATTTAGTCCCACTCTGCTTGTGTTTACCTGGTGCTGCCCATGCTCAGCTCCAGAGCCCACTTCATCCTCCGGGCCCCGCTGCCTCCTCTGGTCGACAGAGCTCCTCCTCCTTGTCCCCCTGGAGATGCCATGGCAACCGACTGCACTGCTGGACCACAGAGACAGAAAGCACCTTCAGAGATGAAAACACAGGACAGCAACAGTCAGTACTCTCATCTCCTTACAGCCAAAGATAAAAATAACAAAATATGACACAAAAACGAATCCCAAACAAAACTGACGCTGATTACTGTTGTCATCTTATCAATCGTTTGGTTTTGCAAATAAATCCTACAATAGTTTGACCTGTTCCGTCAGCACATATATTGTATAAACAGTAATATAAGACAAAGAATGGCGTTTTCAAGAATACTTTTCTTGAAACATGGCTAAAACCGCAGGCCGATTATTATTTGACGATTTTATGTTTGACCCTAACGATTTTTTGGTTTGCACTATGTTTAGTGTTAATAAGATTTGATACCGTGCTCTTGAGAGAAACGATAGTCAATTCGGCTGTATTTTAATGCCGCGATTAATTTAATTAACACCATCTTTGTCATTAACTGTGTTAGTGAATCTCGCAGGGTTAAACGACATAAAAGGCAGTGAGACATGCAAATATTACTGATCACAAACGGAATCTTTTTGGAAGTTTAGCAAAAAACATTATCTGTTTTAATAAAAGCACCGGCAGCGAAATGATTCAAACAGAAAACCTGAAAATTAAAACCTCACCACACGACGCGAAGCAGCAGGGTGTTGATGTCGCCGTTGTTGAACAGTCCAAACACATCCGTAAATGTATTAACAAGCACACACTCTCTCATTTAAAATCAAACCTACCTTATAGAAGCATCCAAAGCACCGCTGGCGGCTTAATTTAAGGTTTTTTTCTAATGAAAGCGAAAATTTCCTCGCTGTGTCGACAAACAAGTCGTCGCCTCGCTGATTCCAGGGCCCGCAATGATGACGCAGTTACGTTGCTATTGGACGTGTGCGTCAGCGGCGCCCTCTAGTGGCACGTCAGCAGAACTACTACTGCTGGTGTTAAACTACTGACGTTGATGCAGGTGAAAAGTGCGCATGTACCATGAATAATAACATGAAAAAGTAATTAAAAGCAGTGGTGGATCATACATACGTCAATTACTATATTTAAAAAGGTCTTCCTCCTACATAGGTGATGAAGAGGGAAATTAATAACTATCTTCAGTAAGACTGAAACTGTACATGGAATGTGTTACTGTTGTAATACAGACTGATAATGTGGCATTACAAAATCATTATAATTGTTGGAACATATTTTAACAAAAAATAGCCAATGCCGCCATGAGCCTTGGTCTGCTGGAGGTTAAAGGGAGTTTTTCCTCTCCACAGTTGCCCAGTGCTTGCTCAGTGGGGATTTGTTGGGGTTTCTCTAAACAATTATGTAATATTTGACCCAAATACCTAAAGTGCCTTGAGATGACTCTGTTATGATTTGGCGCTATATAAATAAATTCAATTCAATTCAATATAATTAAGTAATGTAAAATACAGAATACATTTTTAGTCTTCTGAAAGTTTTATTGACACAATTTGAAACTGGAAGTGAATGTCGCCACATTGAATGGGGCATGAAGCTTTTCAAGGCTAGTTCAGACTGAAGCAAAAATGCAGCATAAGGAACATTTGTTTTGTAAGGTAGTGATTTATAATTCAGAATGGAGTTCAGATGAAAAATATTGTATCTGGAATCTAGTTGCTGTTTACATGTTTATGAATGATGAAATCGAAACAATGGAAACACACCGACATGAACAAACTAGGATATCAGAGCTTTAATTATCTGGGACATTGACCTTATTGTTTGGAGATGTATCATTTTTAACATACTATTATTAACACTGGAGTTCAACATCTGTGTACAATCTTCACAGTCAATTTAAGGCAACGCTATTATACACACACGTAAATCAACCAGTGCAAATCCAATTGTACATATTATGTTACAGGCACAATGGTGCAGTACAGTGTGAGAGCAGCATTGTTAAGGCAACCTAAACTGATCTGCCACCAAGTTAAAGCCCCTCTACAGGCTGTTTGTTCATTAGGCACTTTAGATGAAGTGTGTCACTCAAGTAAATGTTACTGACTGTCACACTAGAAATTACATGTAGTTCTGAGGCGTTGTCTAGTCTAGCAACTGGCTAGCAGCTGGTCTAACTAGAGCTGATCAAATTTAACTACAAAAGCACACATGGATGGAAAAACAGTCAAAAGCAACGTGGCCATCAGCAGATTTTTCATCTAGCTCAGGTTTTGCTTGTAACAGCTGTTACACACATAAATGTATATTATTAATCAATAATATGAAGATATTATTGAATATAAATACTATGAACATAAGACTAACCCAATGTGCATTAACACTGTGCTGAAAGTGGTTTAATTAGTACAATTATTTGTTTTGTTAAACACAGGTAATGTGTTGTTATTGTAATACCAGACTTAAGAATCTTCATCTGGATGAAAAGAAAACATCTTTTGCACAATAATAATCTGCAACCCTTTTCATCAGTGTCTTATGTGCAAAGACACAGGTGAGTTTCATTTTAATATTTACTGGATTGTTTGTGTGCAACCTCTTACTCTTTTTGTAGTTTTATGTAAAATAGCTTTAGTTACATCTCTCTCTATATATGAACATGTATATTCTATAGTTATATTATTTTACGTATTATCTGTTATTTAAAATCATAAAATAATTATACTACTTTTAACATGTACACACATGAGAGGGTAAAATTCATTAAGCCTGGTTCAGTTTGAGCACTGACAGTTTGGACTGGATGAGGAAAATGCCTTTTTGTATCGTTGTGTTGTGCAGCAGATGGATATTTTCTCCTCACTTTATCAGACGAGAGCTTGGGGATTATGCACCCACCTTGAGAGGAGTAGTAAGTGGATATTTATATGATAGACATGGGTATAATAGCAAAGACTAGGACCACCCAAGCTGCATTTTGCTGCCAGGAAAATGCTGCCATTTGTAGAAAAATGGTCAAGATAAAAACAAGGCCACCATTAGTCATCACTGGAAAATGTATGTTTTGAAAGTGCGTGGGTTTAATCTGACACTGGAATAATCAGAACCTGAGAATAACATGTCTGGGTGCAGCACGTGCGTCCACATCACTTGTACAGGCTGAGCTCAGGGCTGTGGTACAGACACATGTAGGAGTCGCACAGCAGGCGGCGGGGGGACTCCCGTAAGGACGTGGGGTCTATTCTGCTCAGCTCCTCCTCCGTCAGGCTGAGGTACCGACCCACCTCAGGACATGCCTTTACTTGGGGGATGTTGAAACCGTTCTCGCCACCTGGGTGACAGCAAACAGGAAATTAGGGAAGTTTTTTTCTGTATTTGTTTGAAAGTCGTGTTTATTACTCTAAATAACAGAAAAATTGAAGACACGTGTATCAAGTTGAGATGTCTCACCCTCCCGGTCTGCCATACTGTCAAAAAACAGCCAGTCAGTGGGGAGGGGCCCGTGCTTGACGAAGCTCACATAATGACTGGTCTCGATGCATGTCACAGCAAAGAGTGACATTCGCTGGCGGGTGCAGTGTAGAGGGCCGGTCCACGGCCCCTCAGGAACACCAACCTTCACCGGGCTGTGGGACGCCCGCTTCTTGTGACTATGGACCTGGGATCGATAGCAAATGCTACATGTTCAATATGTAAAACAGACAAATACACATAGACAGACAATAATATATCCATTTAAACCTCAGTCTGGTTTTGTTAGCCACATGGGGGCAGCATCACAGCACGGATACTGACACTCATGGCACGTGATCATGATGTGAACAAGGCACGTTTACTTTAGTTTTCACTTAAGGTCTTGGGCTTCTGTCTGTCAAGGCTACAAAATAGTCTCAGGTCAAACTGAGATGTAGCTACCTGTGTGTTGCATGTATTGCAGTACTGCTTGAGATGACCAGGAGTGATGTCTGGATCTTCAAAACAATGCAGACACTCCCACTCAGCCACAGCTTGACAGATACTGCACTGTCTTAAGGCTAGAAAAACAAAGACAGAGACAAAAACCACAATGAACACACTTCATTAGAGCCTAATGATCCTTTGTCTGGCTAAAGTACAAAGAAAAGATGTCAGTAGTTTCACTGTCCAACTTCATTGCACTTTGTAAATATAAGCACATTTAGAGGTTGATGCCTGTAACACACTGAAACTACTGTTAAATGTTTGTGACCTTGTGACAGGCATATATGTGATGGTGCCATTGACACGGAGGTGTACATTTGGATTTAAGACAGAAATTTGTTGCCACTTTTCCAGCTGATATGTTAGCATGATAGTGCCAGATGTCACTGTGCATGTGCTATAACAGCGTGGCTTCACAGACACAGTGTGTGTTTGTGCCTGTCTCCAGTCCAGATCTGTCTTCTACTGAAAAGGTATGGCTCATCGCGACGAGGAGAATCAGATAAGAGCGACCACAAACTGAAATAATGAGTATCCTCAGTTACAAAACAATAAAGAGTGTAATTAAAATGAGAGGTGATGTAACACGGTGATAAACATGCCTCTATTCCAACCTTGAGTGTTGCAAGCACCAAACTCTTAATTTCCTTGTATTCACAAATACAATTTAGTCACTCTGTAAAAATACTTTGTCTTTTTAGCACATAAAGCACATTTTAGTTTTTATTGTATTTGTATTTTAGAAAAAGTCTCTACATACACTGGATTAAAATATCAACTGTTTTACTAAATCGTTCTTACTGTCATCCAGCAGGTCTGTGATGTCCAGGTTGAGGGTTGGCAAGATGGCATCAAACATTTTGAAGTCCTTCCCAAACCTTGGCATGAGTAGTAAGAGGCAAGAAGGTGCCTGGAGGGTTGATCAATTCACATCGTCAACTGTTGGTTTTCCTTAACTCAAAAGGTAGAATATACTAATTCATTTTAACAACAGTGATGAGTTACCTCAACAAACTTGAGGCCAGAGTGGAGGAATGAGGACTCCAGCAGGGCCTGGACGCTGGCCACCCTCATCCGATTGGATGGTGGCAAGGAGAGAGGGATGGGGGACACAGCTGGCGAATGGGGTAAAGGTGAGGAGGGGGAGGGAGGAAGTGTAGGCGGGAAGAGTTGGTAGAGGTGACACTCCTGAGGCTTGTGGGTCATCGATCTGGACGTGACGAGAGAAGGAAAGGAAGGTGTAAATTTCTCGTGTGTGAGTTAACATGTTTCTTTATTGATGGAGAGAACAGAAAGCCTCTGTGCTCAGAGTTGGGTTTTTCTCACTGTAATATTATTTGTTTCACTTTGATATGCAGTCATGGTTGTGTAGTATGATTTATGTGCAGTGACACTTGTAGTTTGTACTGTCACCTGCTAAGGGGGAAGTTTTTGTGCAGTCATCTCAAATCTGTGTCACATTTTGACCAGGTGATTTTTCCTCTTATGGAAACTCAAATAAATACTGTAACAAAGAATAATTTAAGGGCTAACTGTGTGTTGTTGTGTTTCTGATATGGTGAATTCAATATTTGCTTTTTAAATTCTGTTTTGCTCCAATATGTTCAACATTTACTTTTCAAATGTGTCTGATGTTTGGGGCTGAGCAGGTAGTTTACAGTGGACCAAAGTGACGAACTTATGATGTAGCACCCATCAACAAGAAGAAAGAGACGGACTGACCTGATCTTGAGGAGCGGCTCGACTCGGAGGAGCTGGAAAAGCTTGTTGAGGAACTCTTCAGGATCTGACAGACAGAACAAGAGCAGAGTGGCAGCATTCCTCAGGTCTTATCACACACAAAAACTGCTCATGGCAGGTGAAAAGAGGAATCCAGAGGCGTGAATACTTTTACACACATACCTTTCTCCTGATTGGTGAAGCCGGTGTTGGTGTTTGCAGCTTCCAGCATTCGTCTCAAGGCCATGGTCTTACTGGCGCACACGTAGCCATACCTTAGAAACACATAAGTAAACAGACATACACTTCATTAATGTGTTATTTGTCTATTAATAAGCACAACTAATGATGCAGTACATTTCATTACATAAAAGACGAAAGGGGCGGCTTGTTGAAGGGAGTGGATGCATAGTTATTGCACAACTGTTTGGCCTGTCGTGGTTGTACGGTTCTTATGTGAGACTCATGACTGATAAGATCAAGTCGCATCAAGTCTGTTTAAGCTGTTGTCAGTAATGACGTAACAAAAAAAACACACAAAACGAAAACAACAAAACTTATGCTGAGTCAAATGATTTTACATTTCCCCTCTCATCTAGGCACAACTAGTCTTTTGTATTTATTTTTATATGCTTGATTTTTTTCAACTAGCACTGGGACTGTCCACAACACAATTCATTATGTATTCCAGCAGTAGCAGCGTTAAGATTAGGATTACTTTAGTATCAGAATTAGCAGCATTAGTTGTACAATTAGTAGTAAAACCACAAGACTAAGACAATGTAATTACTGGTAGTAAAAACAGTAGTGCTGAAAAAACTCTCTGCCTGTATGTAGCCTAGGTACAGTCATTTATGAATGGTCCACCCACACACGAACACTTCTACAAACCTCCGCAGCGGGTTGACGATCTCACAGCGCAGCAGGTCTTGAGCCTGACTTGAGTTTTGATCAATTTTAGGGTCGGAGGGCCAAAACATAACCCAGTCTGCTGAACTGCAGCAGGAGAACAGGCTGGAAAGAAAGAGAGAGACAAGCAAAATATAAATAACATTCAACACTGGTTGAAAAGAACTGATTTCAATCAAATGGTATTGTGCAGTAAGTACATTTTTGAGCGTTGTCTCTTCAAGTGCTGAGTTGTGCCCAGTGCCACATTTTACCTGAACAACGAAGCGTCCAAATAACAGGAGTTGAGGTGACCCTGGATGCCTTTCTTGCAACCATGGTAAAGCTCTCGGGCCTCATCCCCCTCCACAGGAGGAGTGTGTTCCTCCACACGCTCACTGCCCCACTTTGCAAAGGCTGAGACATAGTAATAAATATTACAAGAGGTACAGACACTGCATACAGACTTTTGGTCTGACTGACATTTTTTCATAAAGCACTTTTAAGCCTTAGAAGCTAATTTCAACTCGTCTAATATGAATAATGTGTATTTTATGTTTTCTGCACTTGTATATGTCAGTTCATCTAGTTCACCTGTTTTGGATGCCTCTAGCACTTGATTTTGACAGGGTATGTTTTTTGTAACAAGCAGTGAATCATAACCAAAACTTTCAGAAACTTGTGGGTGATGTAAAACTCTACGCCCATGTTTTCTACCCCTTCTAACACCCGCCCCACCTGTACCTATAGAGTTGCATCGCTCCACTTGGTTGACAGGTGCTTCAGGTGCGGGGAACCTGGAGTCCCTCCTGCAGTTACGTAGCTTGACGAACAGCCCCTTATTTGCTGGACAACGGAAGTGACGTTCACCGAGGTAACTGCCGTCTGTTCCTGCAGACAGCTCCTGGTCCTGATGCACAAACACACACATGCAGACAGGTTTTGTTTCTAGCAGAGTAATATACAGTGTGATACACTGCAGTACAGTACTACAAGAGTCACCAAACTGTGTCCACTTGACTCTGGCAAACCTAGTGATTTCTCCAATGAAGAAAATGACAGTGAATGTGTGGGCACAAGATTGAATACAACATAAAACAATGGTTGCTGTAATTAAATCCTTATTAATTCAAAAATTATTTATATTTGTGGGTCTTTGCTCGTGTGTGCAGCCACACTGTCCATGTATCTGGTGTATGCTGAGAAATCCTCACACCCCTTCGTTTGAAGTGAGGTCATGAAAAATCTTGGTTTCAAGGACTGTGTAGCCCTCTGCCTTAGCCCTACCCCTCCATCCACAAGAGAATCAGGACACCCCAACCCCTCACGTGAACGCGCAAAACCAAGGAGTAGAGCCAAGGGGGAGAAATGGGACTGGGCTTTGGTGTCTTGTTTAACATATACCAACTGTTATTAACTTTTTACACATATTAATGACCAAACTTTTAGAAGTATGACAAAAAACCCCAGCTGCCTACCAGTTCAATTCCAGCCACTGGCTCAGGAATACCAGTGATCCGTCCGATCCAGCGGATCACCCCAAAAAGTGGCGGATCGTTCACTTCAACCATCGAGCCCACCTCCAGCTCACCCTCCAGTCCAACCTCGCCATTCTCCCTGGCATCTTCACCGTTAGCTGGCGACATCAGAGGCGAGGGAGGACTGTGTAGACCATTGGTGTGCTGCACTTGCTCGGTGGCACTCTGTGATGTTGGGCTGTGGGGTTTGGGAGGTGGTATAGGGGGAGCAGGAGGGGCTTTTTGGGTGACTTTTGGTGGTGGCAGTGGAGGGGGTTTAAGTGCTTGTTTACTGGGGGGCATCAAGGCGATCTTGGGAGAAGTTGGCGAGGTAGGGCCTGGTTTAGTTACAGGAGGCAGTGCTGGCTTCAGGATGGTTTGAGGGATTTGGAAAGCAGGATTGGATTGGTGGAACTTTAACTCTGATAACACAAATAAGACAGTTTGACATTGGGAGATTAGAGATAATTCTATATTTAATCTTAAAAAATTCTGGAGGAAATTGATTTTTAGTGTTTTAAAATATTTAACTCCATTTCCTTTTAGAAACCTTACCTGGGGAAACCTTGGTGGCTGGCAGCAGTAGACCATAGGCGGGAGAAGGAATGTGGCAGAGCTTCTCTCCCTTGTGGTGCCCGTTCCAGTTACCAACAGGAGAGTCCTGTGACGTGCAGTGTAACACAATGTCAAACACAAAGCTGCAAAATAAGCATGAAGTGCCTGCTTTTACACTTAGATTGTTGTTAGTATTAAACTAGCCGCTGCCTTTCCTGTATTATAATACTGTATCTACTAGATGCAAAACCACAGGACAGCTGTGTTATATGAAACAAAAAAAAGGTCAGTGGTGGTGAGAGCTACTGATTATTTTATCACTTTATAATTATTATAGAATTATCATATTACTGATGCTACATATTTATTTTAATACTCAGTGACTAATCTACTGGTTGTTTGACATTTGTGATTTCTTTTGCTGAATCACACTATGCATTTAGACTTTTGAAAATCCAAAACCACCAGCTGCACTAATCTGGAATCAGATTCTTCGGTTTTATCTCCTGTGTCGTACTGACCAGAAGGACTCCAACATACATCCCAGATGAGGGCCGGCCAGGCAGGAGACCATGGAAGCGCACCTCCCCAGCACAGACATTGTTCTCTAGTGGGAAATGCACCCGCTGACCAACAAAAAACAATGGAGGTGATGTGGGACTTCGGACCTGGATTTTGCTTTGATCAGTGTTAGGCACTGGATCTGCTGTTCGAGGGATGAAGCCAGTAGGACTGCTGGGCTGATGCTGGTTGAAACTAATGCGATGCTGCTGATGCTGCTGATGATGATGATGATTTTGGTGGTGGTTGTTACTGTGGTGCCCATCATTGGGAAGATTATTGCTGCTGCGCTGCACTCGCTCACGGGCTCGCTCGTGCGCAATGGAGCTATTGCTGTGAGACAAGTGGCGGATCTTGATGCGACTGACTGGGAGGAAAAGGGCACAGGCGTCGGGGCAGGTGAAGATTCTTTGGCCCTTATAGGAGCCATTGCTTATTCCTTTGCCCACAGCTGAACCCTGGAGGACGACAGAGAGATGAGAAGACAGAACATAGCTATGTAGCCACAAATTTATCCTCCATTTATCCAGTGAAACCAACAAGGAGGATAAATTTGTGGTCTCTAACCAACTACCCTCAGATTGAAGAAGCTACTTGGATGAGTAGTGAAACGTTTCAACCTAACAAGAAGGAAGTCCAATTGCCATAACTCAACTTCCAAATAACTTTACCTGGATGACTAAGAAACATAGCTTTCACTTTCTTCTCAAACATTTTAGCAAACTGTGTTTAAGCATCTGGCACCACTGCGAGTGTAAGTAGTTTTAAATTCTACTCCTAACCCCAATCCTTTTCCCTCTTTTATTTTTTTCTAAAAAAGATATCACAAATATATTTTAAACATGTTGGCATCATTACATCCTGTCCTGGTATATATAGAGGGACAGTACCTTAAGTTGTACCCCAAAATAAATAGCACTGCTCCCTCTGGTTAGTGGTCCAATATATTTGAGCTCTGCTTCTGCCAGCTCATCCTGCTGACCTATTTGGACCCACAGTGGGGAATCAGTGGGCAAAGTACCCAAGTGCTGCAACTTCCCAGGGTTGGCTGAAAAATACAAAACAGTTAAATAATTTTTTACATTTGATGGAAGTGAATTTTGATTCATTTTGAACTTTGAATAAAGTTGTAAACAACTATCCACGAGTATTGAAAACCGGGCATTTTTGGAGCCATACAGAGATGTGAGATTCACTCGAATTTGAAATTTATTATCTAAAGTCCTCCAAATCTGTTAATGTCATGAAGTTCATGCGTACCCCATGCAGCAGATTTTACTTTGAACAAATTTTAAAGTAGTGAGTTCAGCTGATTCTGAGTTAGTGCTCATACAACGCTAGTAAATGCCACAGAATACCACAAAAATAACTGCTATTACTACAATATTTGTACTGCTACTATTGTTGCTACCACTTGTTCTTAAATGCACAGGTACTGCTGCTAAAATTAAAATAAAAATGATCTTTATTTGACTATTATTAAGACACTATCATTATACTATTATTATCATCACCACTTTCTCTTTCCAACACTTTGGAAATTTTCAAACTGGGACGACTTCTGAAATGCAATTTAAAGTAAAACCTGTGACACGATATCTCGATATCGATACGATTATCTCACAGGTAACGCATTGAAGCAGAGGCACACTATCACAATTCTTCTAATATTTACTACGATTCCCACTGGTACATGTGTGACATTACTTCTACAACCACTAGTGTAGTACCTAGCAATTTCAGACGGGCATCCGGATCAGGTACAGCCTCCAGCAGGCCACTGAGGTCACTCGGGACTTCAGACAGGAACTTCTTCTCTAATTTTACCACAAATCCACTGTCTAACACCTGTGGAGATACAGAAGAAAGACAAATGTTGAGGATAATATATCAAAGGTGAGTAAGAAGAGAAAGGATTCAGAGAAGAACAGTAAAATGAAGTCCATGCCTCAGCATCACATGGTGAAAACTCTCATCCCAACAGCAAAATAGTGCCATAATAAGAGGCACATTTTGGAGTGGGCCACCCAAGTCATGTACAAATATAATTAAAGGACACTCTTCAAGAGAACAGTTTCATATGTTTGGGTCACTTTAGCATGCCTTCTCCTTCCTCTTGATGCAGGAGCAAAGGCCTGACGGGATGAGAAGTTATTTCATTTCTCACGAATGATGGCTGGCTGAATGTACCTCTGATTTTATAATATCTTGATGGACTAGATGGATTATCTTAATGTCCACATTATCTCTGTACAAACATGTCTGTCAGGTTTTGTCTTTACACATGTTTTATTATGTTTCTGTCAGCTTACGTGTGCATAGTTTCACCTGGCTTCATACACGTAAGAAGCTATAGCTTAGCTGATGGAAGCAATGATTCAAAACAAAGAAAACTACACTACAGATCATTTTATTTGATCATTTGAACATTTTCCTGGAGAGCTTTGGTTGCCCTTTTGATAAGTTGAGGTAATTACCGTTTACAGCATCAACCTACCAATTTCACGAAGCCCAAATTGATGTATTGAAATCCAAGCAAAAGTCTCAGAGTTCACAGTAAATCTGCACACACACATTTCAGAAGCCCTGCCAATGAAGGTTTGGCATCTTAGCCTCAATATGAACTAAAACTATTTGCTATCATAAAACACTGACTCTAAATTCTTACAGTGAAATACACAACAGCTGTCAAGACGTTTTGAACTTGCTAAAACTCCTACAGTCAAGTCTGTGCTTGGTTTCCAAGTATCTCCAACCAGGTATGCCAGGTATTTACATACCTGTAGGCTCCGTGGTAAATCCATTTAGTAATTTTGATTATGTACCTCTCTGTTAATGTAAATGTATGCTAATACCTTGACCCACAGGCTGTCCCCTCTGGTCTTCCCGGTATCCTGTTCCTGGCAGATGTGCCCCCGATACAGCCGAATGGTACCTTCCAGCTGGTCCTGGACCTTCAGGTCGGTCGAGATCAAGAAGGTTTTGGGGGGGCGGCGCTTCCTAATCTGCTCGTGAACTCCTGACATCTTATTAGTGATTTATACGTCGCTGGTGCAAATAGGAATTAACCCTCAAATAAAAAACAACAAAAAAAAAAAAAATAAAAAAAAATATATCTTTTACAAACACAAAATAAGAGGCCCGCGGTGTGTCCGTCCACTTCAACTACGCCAGGTAAAGACAGTTAAGTTCACATTTAACTGCCGTCACTCACGTTCAAACTAAACTCCATTAGCACACACCGTTAAAACAGCGAAAACAAGCTACGTTTCTGCCATACTTTCGACCAGAAAACTACGCACTTAACTTTGCGAATATTTGTAGGCGTTTATCAGACACTCACCAACTTCATTAATTCCGACCGTCAACATTTCCCCTCACATTTAAAGGAGCTCCCCTTCAATAACAAAGTGCTCCGTGAAACAGGAAACACATTGACTGATACCAACGAGAGCCAATAGCAAGCAGGAACAGCCAAGCGGGGGCGTGATACAAACCAATCAGGAGCACTTGTAGGCGTTGCCAGGAGTGGGGGAAATTCCACAGTTCTTGATAGGTGAATGTAGGAAGCTGGCGAACATAAACACTTCAGTGCTTGTCATTTTTTATTAGCTTATAAATACATTAGAAAAATAGTTCCGTAGTAGCTGTTTTTACATCCACAATTCACATCTCTTATAGTGTATATACACACACACACACCTCTAAAAAGAAATATTCTGCACTTAATATTGGATTGTAATACAGAATCCCCTTTGAAAGTACAACTTAGGAAGTGCAATGTCAAATGTGCGCTCTCTGACTTTACACGGCACAACATCATCATGATTAGGTGCAGACATGTTACAGTTAGTGACAGTAGTGGGCAGTAGTGAAGTAGAAGTAGTAGTAGAAGAGGCAGTAAAAGAGAAAGAAGTAGAAGTTAAATGCAGTAAATCTCTCCGGTTCCAGCCTGGGCGAGAAGACCACTTTTCGGTTTGTGACACTTTAAATATTAGTATAATAATAAATGTCTATAAACTTCAACTTAAGGATAATTTCCCTTCCCTGGTTGTTTCATCTTAATCATTTTATGGTATATATAAAACAGATTTCACAATAATAGCACAGATAAAAGGACAAATGAGAAAAATAAATACATTTTGCAAGTACAAATTGAGAGTGGGAGTATGTCTGATTCCCCCCTTACATGTAAAGACACAAAATATAAAGTTAAATAAAATCTGAGATAAAATGTAAATGCTTTTTTTGTAACTTTGCAAAACAACGTGAGTGAAAATGTTGTAAATATTAAATAAACAGTAAGAATTCAAGTAAACAGCACAGTTTTTGGCTAATGTGAGGCATAAGTTACTAACAGTATCCTTCATAAAACAACATTATTCTTTTGTACATCTAAGATATCTTATGTTCTCCGGTAGAAACATTGCCTTTTAAGAGGACGATTATTGCATACAATTCAGCCATGGTAAGTGTACCAAAAAAGCGTCATTCAGCTCATACAGCATGGTTTAAAAACAATACAGTGAGAAGTGCATGATGGGGAGTCAATACACATAATACAGACACAGTGGTCCAGGTGTAGGAAGTATGGTGCTTTCAGTTGCCAGTTGAAGGCTCAGTTTCTTCATGTAGGTGGTCAGAATTATATTTATTAATCTGAAAGACAAGGGCAGCTCTGTGCAAACGTGTATGATGATTACACACTGAGGTGAACATGTAGTTGTCATCTCCTCTGTGGGCAGCCAGGAAGAGTCATGTAGTGTCGGGATAATCGTAGCAGTTCACAAGATTAATCCACAAGTGCATCATGTTCATGAAGACAAACATTTACAGTCAGTGCTCGAGCCCAGTTGTGAGTGTTAAGTTCAAGTTTGTTCAGCATTTGACTGTGGAGGTCAGAACTGAGGAGATGATTGATCTGTGTTGATAAAGTAAGTGGTGAGTTCTCCTTTGCCCTTGACTTTGACGACTCCTCTGAGAGTGACACTGTATCCCACACTCTGGACCACCTCTGCCGTCTCCTCCGTCACCTGAAAGCAACAGACAGAGACTCAGATCGTGAGAGCAACTACAGATTTTCTTTCCCCAGTTATCCACCTGCACGTTTATCTATCTGAGCTTCAAAAGCTCCGAACCACTGAATAAAGATTATTTTAAATGATCACTGACACAGTGCCACAGTGGCCAGCTATGAAAGTTCAGTTATAAACTACAGCACAAATATTATGGAGACAGAAAATAGATGCTACCACCTAAAAGTTGCATATTGTACATATTGTACTTTACTTTCTAGTTAGGTTGGGCAATGTTTTTGTTGTTGTTTTTGATATTTTGGCCAGTATGTTGCAAGCCTCTCTATTACTTAAAAATCAGAGTGGCTGTGCACCAGCTACAGCTCAGTAAAGCCGATGGATGCAGAAGGACAAATGACCACATTGAAGTAAATCTACAACAGAATGACTTCAAGCTAAAATAATAATTGGAGTGGTGCATTCAAAGCCCAAACATACTGAGAGATATTGTGGGATGTGCTCAGACTTTGTCAGAAAATGATTCTGCAGGATCAGTTCAGGAAGAATGGTTGAAAAATTCCTTCTGAAGCTAACGGAAGTGGTTGTTTGAGATTGTTGCTGCCATAGGAGGTTCAACCAGTTATTAAACCAAAGAATTCACTTAATTTTTTCACCAGAACTGTGAATGTTTCTTTGCTGAACACTTCACCAAAGAAACACAACACAACACTTGACAAAGTTTTTGTGTTATTTGCTTAAGCTCTTTGTGTTTGTCTATGCTTGTAACTTACTTTACACGTTTTATGGCCGATTAATGCAAAACAAGTTATTCCAAAGCATACTCTAGTTCTTGCCTCTCTATATAGGTAAGTGTAAATAAGTTATCTGAAAAGTCAAAATAAGAAATGTGTGCTTCCTTAATTTGATGCATGTTTTATTGAAACAATATGTAAGATATGTTTCACAATTTCAGATACTTTTGTCCACTCTTTTCCTCTGACCTGTATCTTGTCCAGTTCTCCTGTGCTGTCCATCCTGCTGGCCACGTTAACAGAGTTCCCCCAGATATCATACTGAGGTTTATGAGCTCCAATCACCCCAGCAATAACTGGACCGTGGTTTATTCCTGAAAGTAAACAATAAAGTAAAGAAACATAATTACTTTATTAATACTACTTTCCTGGTGCAAGAATGAGAGTCTTGCATGTAGCCTAGAAAACATTATTATTGTTGCATTTTAAAAACAATCATTTGTCAGGTCATTTGTCAAGTGTTGTGTTAAAAATCTTTTGTCCCAAGCATTGACATTTAATAATTACTAATCTGTAGCAGACTCACCGATCCTTAGTTTGAAGCTGTTAAAAGAATGTGTATTGATGAGCTCCAGTTTGCTCATCAGAGCGATGGCAAACTCCACCATGGCTCTCACGTGACTGTAGGTCATCTCACATTTCTACAGGGGGAGCCAGAGATCATGTTATTGTAGGGTAACAGGGTAACCTGCCAAGCATTTTATTTTGAAATGTGTAGAAAACTGTTTATCTTTTGCAAATTAAAAATATGTAGTAGATGTGATCCATTTAGAGCTTGTATATGGAGTGGTCAAATATGTTTAAAAGGAAGCAGACCTTTTGTTCATCCCCTGGAGGTGAGTGCATCAGCCCTGCAGCAGCCATGTACGTGCTGCCAATGGTCTTAATCTTCTCCACTGAAGAGAATTTGGGCTTGGAGAGAAGCTGAGGAGGAAGAGGAAGAAAAACAGCGGAGTCAGAGACTAATGGTTCAGACTTGTAGATTCAAACCCTCACATTATTCTTGTTCCTCATACCTCATCAAAATCTGATATGATCTCGTTGAGGAAGCGCAAACACTCCAGACCGTCCCTGTTTTCGCTGCTCTCGCTGTAAAACTCCTTGAACTGAGGCACTGAGGCGAACATTACACACACGCAGTCATAAGACTGGCTGTACAGATCCTGAAACACAGGTTTTAATAGTAAAGAATTCAAACAAACTCTGCACCCAGATGTCAACATAACTCAAACCTGTTGATTTAATTTAAATTTCTTGAAAGGTTTCACTACTCTTTAATGATCTGAAATCACAACTTATATGATATGTCAACATTCAGTGTTAAATATATATTTTTTTATTTCTAAATGTTTATACCTCTAAGTGTCATTATTGAAAGTAGTACATCAATTAGGCCAGCAGCTAACTTTCCAATGATCTAAAAAAATAATTAGCTGTTACAAATTTCAATAAATTGCTCGCTCTGTTGACAATAGAAAATGATATGTGGAATCTGACAGAATTACTAAATAAAAGAGGATGCGGATGGTCGATGAATATCTAGAATACATCCCCGCTGTATTACGTTTTCCTCACCTGGTTACGGACAGTTTTGCCCATAAACATGGAGGCAACATGGAGCGGCAGGACATTCTGGAGGAGGAGTTTGTTGACGTTCTGCACGGTCTCCATCTCCTCTCTTTCCATCTGAAAACATTTATCCAACAGGAAATCGACACGGCAACCAAGCTCATCCTGAGAGAGAGATTTTACACAAAGGCAAATGATCACACTTGTAAAACTGTCACATAAAACTGCATATAAGGAACAAAAAGACCTATAAATTTTGTACACACGCACACACCTGTCTAGCCAATATGAGGCACACAACATAAAAGATGACAAGCCAAACCCCAGACATGATTTGAGGGTCCTTCAGCACACCAGGTCTGTAGAAAAACACATGACATTGACACCATTAGAGTCATATACCCAGATAATCAGGACTCTTAAACAATTACTTTTTTCTCATCCCATTAGAAGAGCATGTTATGTCTCACAGTGAATGGACCAGTACCCACTGAGTTCAAGAGCTATAGAAAGCTCTTGATTAAGTGATGGTGATCTGAAACTCCAGACAAGTATTCACAATCTGGACTGCTGAGTGATGGACAAAAGGTAGGAAATTTAACACCTTGGCTGAGCAAGACAGGCAGTGTGATGAATACAGGGAGTGGTGAATGAATGTGAATGAATGGAAAGGGAACTTTAGTAGGATTACTGCGAGTCTGTGTGACTCTCAACAGCTAGCAAACTTGAACACATTAATATTCATGCCTGCAAAACATTTATGCATCTTATTTGTAGCAGTATTAATACAATGTCATTGTTGTCTAAGACTAAGAGTATAACAGCAGAACACACTGCTATGCTGGTAAGCATGTTTCTTCATTCCAAAGCGCTTTGTCAAGATATTTTTTACGGCATTAGTAGAGAGGTAGACAGGTGAGAAGAGAAGGTGGCATGACATTCAGCACAAGTTCCCAGATGAACATGAACCGATGATGCCGCACCTATGTGGCACGTGCTGTAAGCTTTCAGCTACCAGGGCACTCCCAGTCAAGATGTTTTCTAATAAATAGTCCTTTCAGATTGTGATGCAACAATGACCGTTTTTGGACAATAACACAGGTTTATTGCACAGACGAAAATGATCGTCTAGGTTGCAGTCTGAGTGAAGGCAATTCATTGTTGGTTTTAGTGTCTATATATATATATATATGTATTGTTGAATATAAAATTAATTAAAAAAATTATTTAAAAATAACATGAACTTATTTTTTAAAGCTGTTTGCTATGTTTGAAAGATTTCCAGTGATGCAGATCCAGAAAGTTGACCGGACTGAGCAATTTTTTGAAATGCACAGGAAAATTATTTTTTATTGGATTAAAAAACAGTTGTTGAATAATTTAGCTGAATATGTTTTTGTATACATTTTTAAAAACACATTTCACATGTGTTAATGGCCAAAATTAGCAACAAAACCAAACCAGCATCACCAGATAACACAACTACTGTGTTAATGTTTCCTTTTAATTTTCAAAATAATGGTCGGCACAAAAAGCTACATTGAACTCCTGTTGTTTAAAAGTCACACAATGTGCAGAGCCACTCACTCTGTGTTGTTGTAAAGAAGCTGGCAAAGGCAGCTGGATCTTGGGGCGTAAACGTAGAGGAAGAGGGCCAGATAAACCACCACTGCCAGGGTAAGCAGCAGAGTCTTCACAGTCAAGCATGTCCTGACGAACACGATCACTCCCAGCATGGCAAGCAGGCAGCAGTACAGGTAGTACTGCATGTTTGCAAAAAGAGAGGTAGGAGGTGAAATATGCGGGTTATGACAGCTTAGGTGTAATGTTTCATCTTGTACTGAAGCTCCCAACATTCAGTTCTTAATAAACAATCCACCAAGGGACTTCCTTGGGGTTATGGTCTACCCTTTTTAAAGGCAGAGAAAATGTAGGCATACATTTCGTCTTTATAAATGGGGAAAGATTGAAGGGTCCTCTCATTAGGCACCAACTGCTATTTGGTGGCTAAAGAGCTTCTCATGTTGTCTGGCTGTGGAAAAGCTGATCTACGCTAAAGGCCACCTACAGACACTCAGAGGCTGTGGAAAAGCTGATCTACGCTAAAGGCCACCTACAGACACTCAGAGTCAATCAGAGAGTCACTACTGAATTGGCAAATGATGACAATGACTGGTGTAACAAGTGCTGTGTTACATTCAGTTTAGTAAAATGTCTGATCTCAAGTTTAAGACCAAACAGTGAGAACAACACTAAACCTAAAAAAGCATAAAAATTGCTTTATAGAAATTGTAATGCATACAAAATTAACAAGAAAGAAACCCTGAAATGTATTTTTGGATATACTCACAGGCGTATTGTAGAGTCTCAGACCCTCCAGGTCTGTCTTGTTGGTAAAATCTGTGCAATTGTTTCCTGGTTGGAAGACCTGAAAACAAACAAACAAACAAAGATAGATTATCAAAGATAAGACATATAAGAACACAGAATAAAACAAACTTATGAATGGCAGGAAACTAAATATGGACAAAAGGAGATTGGAAAATAAATACAAAAGGCGCTTACAAGGTTGAGGATAGCCATAAGCAATGTGATGAGCACGCAAAGAATGACCACGAAGAGCCGTAGCACTGCCCTCGCAGAAACGCTACGTGACACCCCTGATATCCAGTTGATGCCTGAGGGAATCTTGGAACGCCATTTCTAAGCCAAAAACATGTACATTTATTACAAATGTGCTGAGGGTCATTTTAATCACATTACAGTTATGTACTGCAGGACGCATTATGTTTTTTTTCAGTAATGACCTCCGCATATCATTGGCCATCTTTTATTCACTGTGACATCAAGGCATAATGTATTACCTGAAACCAGACTCCGACAAGATAAGATCACATGCTAATACAAATGTTATTATAAACACACCAGCAGAGTGTCGATTTACCTCCAAGTATCCGGTGATAGCGATGGCAAGAACCAGCACAAGCACAGGGAAGGTTGCACCATAGGACACAGCCATCTCAAAGTCCCTGGAGAGGTGAAAAGTATAATTTACATTTATATATTCTCACAAGAAGTCTGTGAGTTGGTCATCAAGGACACTTGGGATTAGGGCTGTGATAAGCAACTACATTAGTATTTCACAAAAACTTTATCTAGCACTTGGCAAGCATAAACAAATAGGACAATGAAGTGTTGCAGGTATGAATGTGACTGAAATGCTACTCACTTTTTAGAGACGAGCATCTGGACGGTAAAAAGAGTTGCAAAGACCAAAGCTAGGCAGCTGATTGACAGGTGCAAACCCTTCACTCCTGAAAAACGGAACTGGAAAACAAATAACAGGCATATTCATTAAGTAAATACCATGACTTTTATGAGGTTGATATACTTTGATAGTTGAAAGAACACCATCTTTGTTTAACGGTCCAGCTGTACTGCTGCTTTACATATTTGGGCAGTGACATAAGCATTTTGTCTCAGTGGATCTGAAATGAAACAACCAAGATGTGCACCATCTATCAGCTTTGATTTAAAGGTTCACTTGGACGTAGTGCACGAACTGTGGAGCAATTACAACCATGTATATACTCAAAGACAAGGAGACAGACCATCACCAGGTAAAAAACCTAACATTTGATCTTGTGTATAGGTTCAATACTCAGGCATTGACTGAAACGTATTTACTAAAAGCTGGTTGTCATATGTTGTTTCAAATTGATTCTAAACTATAATGATGAAAAATGTGTCAGTACCCAAATACAGTAAAGATATAGTATATATATTTTGCTATAATAAAGGCACAAAAATATACAAAGCAAACATGCATACTGCCTTGCTTGCACTCTGAATGAACCTACCTGCTTCTCCAGGGTCAGGTCATTGAATAGCAGAGTCAAACAGTTGAGCTTCTTCGCCCTCCTCCTGAATAAAACATTTAAAGAAGCAGAGGGTGAACAATTAACAACTAGGTGACAGGTTTGATCTCAAAAACGTCACAGAAATCTGACAAAAATAAATCAGGATTCAATGGAGTCACATGACTGATTTAGTTTCACTGACATCATCTTTGTCACATTGTGTCGAGATGTTTCTTACAGCTCTCTGCCTACTAATACAGAAGCAACAGAGACAAAAATCTATATATATCTGAATATTGATAATAACTCACCCTGCCACGTCCACTGTATCCAGTGATCCCCTGACATTGTTATCCACAAACAAACTGTAACAAAATAAGGGCACACAGACAGACACGACTTTATCCAGACCAAATTATGACATATTCAACTCACGTGGAAGCAAAAGATATTTCTCTTTCATAAAGTAATTTGAGGGCAAATAAAATAAAGCTGAATTTGTGTGTTTTATGTTACAAGGATAATTATCTTTAATGACAGTCAAGTGACATTTTTTTTAAGACTTAAAATAAAGATGAAAGTCTACACTTTGCTCACACCTTGGCTGTTTTATTTTAAATCCACTATGGTTGTGTATGAAGGCAAAAAACATAAAAACTGCTTTAAAAGTGCTTTAAATATTTCTGGGAACGTACCTGGAGGGATTGTTCTGGAGAGGCAGTCTTTCCTGAAACAAACATACACACATATTGTCAACAGAGAAAATGGCCATACGTCACTTCTTTAAAACGTGTGATATCACAATGTATGTTCAGCGAAACAGACACAGGACCAGATGTGGGTTGTAGTATTTCCTCAAAGGAAAATGTGTGATTTAAGTAAGTGCAAGTCAACGCCAAGAAAAAACTACATAAGGAAGAGAGCAAAACAAACACATACTGCAGACTTCTGTGACTGGTCCATGACAGTCTTGATGGTGACTTTACTCTTGGCACGTGTAGCATCAGGGTTGTTTAGGCTTCCAAAGGGTTGAACACTTCGCCAGCCCTGCATATACTGAGACATCCGGATTGATGCCCGCTTAGTGGTCTCGCCTGAAGCAAGAGTGTTTGGCTGAAAAAAAAAAGTAGATTATTTCATAAACTTTTACTTTTTTTTCCCAGACATTTGTTTTTATACAATCCCCTCTCCAAGACCCCCACTGCAACAACTATGAGATCAGTACTCCAACAGCACATCTTCAGGGTTTGCAAGCACCACAAGATCTTCTTGAGTCTATACTGTTCAAACCTAAAGTTAACCTGTTTGCCAGTTTTAGAAAAAAGATTATCACTTCACATTCTAGAGGCACAAAAACTAAAGCTGTTATGTTCCCATAACATGCTCCTAAATGAAGAAAAACTCACAAATAACTTGCACATGTGTGCACCTACCAATTTAGGCCTCCTAGAGAGTCTGTCTGACTTTTGGGGGTCAATCACCAGGTAGGTTTTCCTTCCTTCAAGAAGAGGATTGCGACTTCCTCCATCCCCATCCTCCACTTGATACTCTCCGTTCAGGTGCTGCAGTGTTTCCTCTGTGATGTGGACTCGCCTAATGAAAATATTAATGATAATAACAATAATGACAAGAACAAAATAATATAGTTTTACTGAATGATCCAGAGAGTAAACAAACCTCACCTCATAATTAGTACACTAATTATATAATTAAAAAAATACACATGTACATGAATTAATCAGACTTTTATTATCTCTTCTCACCCAGGAAGTCCTCCAGACTCCATGTGGTTAGCTAACGTAACATCATGTGACCACACGTCATACTGCCACTTCTGCAAGCCAATCACACCACAGAGGACGTTCCCAGTGTGAACCCCCACACGCATGTTGATATCAACACCCGTCGCCTCTCGCAGATCACTACAGAGAGACAGAAGTGTTTTAAATATCAGAATAAGTGTGTCACTCTCACTGTCTCACTTCTGGCACTAGGTTCATTCAATACTTCAATATTCTTCTTGACAGTCCTCTGCTAAGTTGTTTGCATAGTACAAAAAAATATGTGAAAACATATTTTCAGTTATTAATGCAAAACCAGTAAAAATCTGTCTTTTAATCAAACAAACAAAAATCAGGAGACAATTACTGGATGTTACTGTAAATACAAAGCGACCTCGTGAAAATGAGCAGTTGGAAAATCTAATTGTTAATTTACACAACTTCCACATTCTGTAACTGTGGACTTCTGCTATAATACACAGTGTTGTTTCTGTTGAATAGGAGCCATTAGAGCCATGAGGAAGTACAGTACTAGAAGATGCAAATTAAGAGGACCGAAAAGCTTTTAATCCTGTAGCAGGAAAAAATGGAAATCAGGTGAGAGGCAAGTCAACAAAATGTTACAGGAGAAAATAGGTCAATTTTAAATAGTAAAAGTAAGTAATTATATAATTACAGAAAAACACACACACAATAACAGCGGGAGGAAAAAGGTTACATAAATTCACATGAACTGACCTGATGGCAGTGCACATGTCCAGCCCCATGTGGACACAGTTCCTGGCGTGGGTGGGAATGGGGTCAGGTAGGCCAGATACACAGTAGTAGCAGTCACCTAGGATTTTAATGCGAAGGCATCCATTCTCCTACAGGGAAGAAAGAAACAAAGTGAGACACAGAGTGAGGCGGTGAAGAACTAACAGAAAATCGTTGTTTGTGTAGAGGTAAAGCTTTTATTGTTGTCTGGATGTAGATGTTTTCACCTTAGCGATGTCGTCAAACTTCCCAAAAAGCTTGTTGAGCATAACGACCAGCTCTTCGGGTGAGCACGTACTAGCCAGCTTTGTGAAGCCCACAATGTCTGCATACAGGATACTACACAAACCCACACAGATGGACACCAGTGTAAGACAAATGCTGCACAGTGATATGTTACATCTTTTTAGTTTTGGGGACACTAGTATAGGCTACATGGGGCATTTGTTATCCAATAATGTAAACAGATCTTTGTAGATCTAAAACTAGACAAATCTTACTATATATAATTCAACTTTAGGTCTAAGTGGAACTATAACTTTAATTTGAAGTGAATCACCATTAAAACCAATCAGTTGTGTTATTGCTCGGATATAAATTCTCAAAAGACCACAAAAATACACGTAAGAGGAGAAGCGAAGGTGAAAAACATGTTTTCTTCAGCTCTAACTTTTACAAACACCATCTCAACAATATTACAGTTGTTTCTGCCGAATGATTAAATGACTAAATGTAAATGTGGATCATCACCTGACGTCTTTGTGCTGCCGTATGTAAAGGCTGTGGAAATTGTGGTTGTTGGATTCATTCTCCTTGTTGCTCTTTGGCTTGGACAGTCTCTTTATCACCTCTGTTTTCAGCTCCACAGCGATGTACCTTGGCAACACCGACAGCAGGAGCCCTTCCTGTTGTCGAGGAAACAGACGGGGTCACATTGTATACTGAGAAATTGGGCGACGAGTTTTGACCCACCTCGTACAGTGGACTATTGGGTTTCGGAGGTGACAATCTGTTCACAAAGGCTGTAAAAGGAACAGGCGGCCATCAAAAAGCCCCTTGAAGTGATGTCCTGTTTACTTAGTGGATCATGTTTCATCTATTTGTTTACTTTCTGAGAATAGTGTCCATTTGGTTTTGTCTATTCTATGACTGCTGGGCTTCAGACAAGTGAATGATTAATCTATTGACCTAATAGCCAGAAAAGCCAAACCCAGGCTGTTCTGGTAAAGAGCCCTTTAATGAGACCGATTACACATAATGATTTTAAATTCAGTGTCGATGACACCAACACACAGTAGATTAGATTTATATCTTCTAAATAGCTGCTAAACAAGCATCAAATAAAGTTCTAGTTCCAGTAACTGATGTTGTGATTACATAGTTTTTTTTAGAAACTTCAGGAAACCTCCTGTAAATGGTTTATAAAAAATAAAGAATAGGGATCTCTTGCTTTACTAAAAGGTAATATCTTGCCTTGCAACATGCTCTTTGTACAGCATTTAAAACTTGTTACTAAAAACTGAGCAAATAAATGCTGAGCTGAGGTTTTTGTTATTCTCCGTGTCTGAAGCCATACAACTATAGCTGTATTGTTACGATAGTATTACACACTATTGTTATTAACCTGCTGATATTTCTTTATTTCCTTTTTGGAGCGTATGGCGCTGAACTCTTCTCTCTTCTGGTTGGATCTTCTGAGATCGTGCTCGTTGGTCCACAGGTGGAAAATCCCAATGCAGTTCACGCACACAAACAGCACTGCATTGGCCACCAGCTGAGAAGGAAACCAGAGGAGAGGAGGTTATCGACTTTTTCCTCTTTCTCAATTATCCACTTGGATTGAGAGCACAGTCCCGTAACTGTGACATAGAGTCTGAAAACTAACATTCAATAATCATTATGTTTACTTTTTCTTGTGTACAAAGTAATATATTTTATTATTAACACTTGTATCCATAGGCAAATAGTGGGTTATGCAAGGCCACATTTAGGACTTCTCTGTAAACTGGTGATGATCCCAGTGACGCTGATCTTTTGCATTTCACTCCATAAGAGCTGTAAATGCAGCTGATCACAAACACAACTGTATTGTATCGACCCATTCGACCTTCACACTACACTTTTTTTAGATACATGCAAAACGTGCACATCTCTTCAGAAGGGCAGGTCATTTGCAAACTGTGCCTACATTATCACTTGCGGCCATTTATTTTTGTCCAATAATAAAATACATTACCTACAGACAACATGCTTTATGTTGTTTCCTATATCCAGATATACTTTATATGCATTGTATCTGTATAGTGGTGATTGTGAGCTTAATTATAAAGCAAATCCTTACCTGCACAGCCAAGTCTTCTGTCTGTGGGTTTTTGACAGGCACGTAGGTACTGACGATGATAATGTGTGAAACGCTGGTCCCTATCCCAAATATGAGGGCCCAGGTCAAGGAGAGAGGCAGCACTGTGTACACACTTAGTGAGAGGAACATGAAAAACGCTACCTGAGAGGGGAAGGTAGAGAGTGTAGGTGGGGAAGAAAGAGGTTGAAAGAAAGATGTCGAGTTGTGGGTTAACAACCATTAATATATAACATTCTTTAACTACAATAACAAAAACGACCTTCTTCTCACCTGTTCCCATGCAGTGACAGCCCCTCCAGTAAAGATGAAGACTAAAGCAATGATATACAACGTCCCCCAGACAAACAGGGCCAGGGCCCCAGCACAGCGCCTCACTGTGGACAGCCAGGGCAAGCAGACAAGAAGAAAGGTACTGAGACACAGAACCACACCCAACACAGCCAGTGCAGCTACATGGTGACCAGGGTGCTTTGAAAAAACAAGAGGGAGAAAACCAGATCAGTGCATTAGTGACTGTTTGACAAAGCATTTAACATCTCAAAGCCCTAAAACACATTTAAATTAATCCATTGAACGAGGCAGAAAAATCTCCAAAGGCTTATTTCTACTGCTTGACAGACCATACACAAGACTCAGTCCTCTTTGTCCTCAATGGGACATAAGGCATCAATAATTTTCTATCTGGTCCTTGGGCAGAATGTTGAGACTCAAACCAGCCTCCTTCAGTTTTACTGTCACTGCTGGCCATGTCCCCTTAATCCAGGTGGTGTCCATCTAAGGGCGACCTTGGGGATAAAAACGATTTCCAGCACTACACTCTGACTCTTTGTTTCCTTGTGCAGTTCTTCATTAGAGATATTTACAGACCACAATCTCGTGTGGCATCGATTATGGAAGGTGTTGATCTTGTTCACCTTTTGCTACTCGCCAGCATTCGGCGTCATACAGCAAAACTGACTGGATCAAACCATAGATAACATCACAATCAGTGCAAAACTACAAGTATATGCAACTACACTGTTGCAAGCCACTTATAAATCTCAAATTTATAAAGGTCTAAAATTGTTTTAGTTCTTCTGGACATATTATGCTGTTATTAAGTCAGGACAGTATAAAGGGAGTTGCAACTGGAACTGCAGGAGCTTTGCAAAGCTTGATTAATCAAACTTTTCAAGTAAATATATTAAACACAATTTTTTCAGGCTCTATAGTATCTGAGAGAGTAACTAATTTTTTGTTGACAAAGCATAGGTAGGCAAAGCATTCGAATAAAAAGTTAACTGGAGCCCAAATCTAGTTCAGTTGTAATTTAGAGTGACATTAAGCGTAAAAAAAACTTCATATGAGCCCAGAGTGATTAAATAGCTCATTATTTTGTTTTTTCTAAAAGTATTTTAAAAAAGAGAACTGTAGCTAATATGCACATCTGAGAAGCTGAGATTTGTGAATGTTTGGGACCTTCACTCGATAGAAAACTGCATCACCACACCCCTCTTACACACACAGTTTCTCACCTTTCTTGTAGTAGGGATGAGGATGATGACAGCCACACAGAAGACCAAAGACAGCACCAGTCCCGACACCATGGCTGGAGTTTCCTCCACACACTGCAGAAATGCCCTGTGGATCGCCTGATAGCAACAACACACTCCCTCTTTCACACTCCGTTTGGACCGGGTACTTCGTCTGTCCTCGCCGCTGTCCTCTGCTTGCATCCACCTGACATCAATGCTGTTCCTTGTTTGGGCAACTTGGGATGAGACGCTAGGCAGCGCAGGTGAAGTGTCTCTCACAGAGTTTCCTTCTTTTAGTTTAACACTTGAGTCTGTTTTGGAATCGCCTCTGTCCTCATTTGGATTATTTCTGGTGGTCTTGTTAGACTGTGAAGTGTCTAAACTGGGTTCAGTAGTTATCGTTTCAGAGGAGCTTTCAATGGAAGCTGACAATGTTTCATTACAGAGTTCAGTGCTAAAACTACTGGAAGCATCACCAGGGCTGGATTTTGTACCATTTGTTTGTGATGAACAGGATTGTGGGGTCATACCTGCTCCCCTCAACAAAGAACTGGCCTTGAGAGGTTCAGGGGCCTGTGTGGTTTTCACCACACCAACCTGTACAGGCACTTGGGATTCCCTGAGGCCAGACTCGCTTCCAGTAAGGTTGTTTGACTTTAAAGTGTTGTCATTCCTGTTTGCTGTGCTGTGATTTCCATGCAAAACGTCAACGTCAGTGCTTTGTGTGGTTTGTCTGACATCGTCAGTTGTTTGACTGAATTTGTCAAGTTCCAGGATATTGCCCCCAGCAATTCTGCGCTTGTCATCACTGCAGATGACCACAATCTCTGGCACTAAAGACACCTGTGGTGCTTCTTCTCCAGGACTTCCCTTACCCAGAATCCCTTGCGACTTGTCTGGCATTGTGACCTGTGCGAGTGTGAAGGATCTTGCAGTCTATCGACTTGTCACTTTGCCTTTTCTCGCTGCCTGTCTCTGTCAACTTGTCTACATGATAAACTCACACTAGAATAGTGTCCCTGTCAGGAGTTGTTTATATCTGTGCAGCAGGAAGAATGTCAACCTATGCTTGTGTGTCACATTAAATTAACATTTAATTAAGATTTTTTTTTAAATGTCAGTTTTCACAGAGAGTCCGGCTCCGGCTTTGAGCAACCCCAGTTTTATATTTTGTCCACTGATGATCATTAATCCATTCTTGCCGGAAGAAGCATCTACCTGTCAAAAAACAATTAGAAAATTAGAAAGATTCTGTAGAGAACAATATAAAAATAAACCTAAACATCCCTTAACATTTCATGATTTAGTTTGGAGGCTGTGCTTGTGCTTTCCCACTTGCATAGTTCAACAATGACAGTATGGAGGACCTATCTCAGAGTAGTCCATTATCCCAACTGCTTTTCCTCTGAAGGGTTGAAACTATCCCACTGTACCCTGGAAAAGGTTGCCAGTCCACCTCAGGTCTGACGTAAAAGAGGCAGACAACCGCATTCACATCTATGGGAAAATCTGAGTCATGAATTAACCTAAGTGCACAACCTTAGATGGTGGGAGGAAGCCGGAGAATTTGGAGAAAACCCACGCAGACACAGGGAGAACATGAGAATTCCACACAGAGAGACACCCATATGACAGACGGATTCGAACCTGGATCCGTCTTGCTGTGAGGTGCTAACTAGTTCACCACCAGCATGGTTATCTATATCACTAAAAGCCATTTTCTGTTATTGTTATTACAGATAAAAATGGGACAACACAGCTGAAAACACTTTTTCTATTGGAGCATCTTATGGGGTCTCAACGACCTTCCGTTGGTGTCCTACAGCCAAAAATTGGACCCCATGTGCCTCTGCAGGTCTGAATGTTAGTTTTCATGACAACTTTATGAAACAGAAGAATTGACCTAGTTCAAGACAATAATGAGCAATTTGGCTGGTAAAGCGATATAAAAAACAAACTTCTAGTAATTTCTCATTATGCAACAAACTTGTTAGTCTTCTCCAGTGACACACGCTCATGCACAGCACACTGTTCAGGTGTATACTGGAATGACAAGTCAGCAACGCACCCAGTGCACATTAAAAACATTTTTTTCCAGTCACCACCCACATTCAGTGGTTAACTCTGATCTGCCTCTATGTGGCTTAGCCTTCCCTCTTATCTGTCAAAAACACAACGGCTCACACTATCAGTGAACATCACAAAACACGATGGCGGCATTCCTCATACCCAATTTAATCTAATGTCACCATGTAATTCTCAGATTAAAAATATCTTTTTAATCTTTCTCCTCTGCTACAGGTAAATCTGATCCAATCGCAGCATCACGGTGGGATTACACAGACATTCATTTAATTCATTCGTACATGTGGTTGTTTGCTCAGTGTAACATAATGTGCCCTTTTACATTAAATAACAACAACCTGGCTTCTTTTGTGCTATTTAAGGACACGGTGTCTTTTTGAGGCCAAAACGCTTTGGTGACACCAATGACAGTACACTTTTTGTTCTTACTTGAAAGAATGGCCGTTCCACTAGTGTCCTTTTTCCCCTTCTGCTGGTTTCACTACTCTGTTTGTAAAAAGAAGAGGGTGTTTCCGAAACCAACACAGTCCTATTTAGGCATAAATCAAACCAACTTAATTTAATTGTCATGAAAGTAGCCCAGGCTCGACAGTGAATTGAGCATTAGAGATTAACTTGTCTTTCAAAGACTCCAATACCAAGACAAATGAGCACTATAAACATGCTATACTATACTCGTACTGTGACCTTACCAATGTTTAAGTTAAGCTACCTGTTATTTTCTTGGCAATTTTCTCAGTTAATCTACAAATCTACTCTACCCCACTATTTCCTAGAAGTCAAAGTGAAATCATTCAAATCCGAGAGTGTGCAACAACTAATGTTTGATGTTTCAGCCTGATAAAGTAATTTTCTCTTGATAGACTGAGCAATGGGCTATTTGTTTGAGCAGTTCATAGTAAAAATAACACATGTCAGCTAGTTTCTCCAGTGATTCCAGTAAAAACATGCCTTTTTTAGGGTTATTTGTTTTATTGGATCAAACAAGAACCTGTCCAACCACACGTTTCACAAGTACATTCTACACATATTCATTGTTGATCTGATGACTTTCAAATGGAAGTTATGGCAAGATGGTATCACCACTGGGTCAAAAATGTTTTAACAAAGCTATCTTTAAGATCTATACTGTACCTTCATCCATGGAGGTACAGGTAATGGCAGCAGGTATAACTCACCTGAATAATCAGCATGTTACAGAACTAAACACAACTTGTACCATTTAATGGTCATTTTAGCACTTGCAACTACAGTTTAAGGTCACTGTCTAGTTAAGGTATCATTTATTTGTACTTCAGTAGCTACAATAACTTGCGTTTTCAATGATATGGGTTTAATTTATTCGTCAAATAACAGAAATAAATGACCAAGGTTTTGGACATGAGCATATCAGCTGAAGCACAGAAAGTAGTCAAATTTAAAGGAAGTGAGCAAAAGACAAAAGATACTCTTACCGCACTGATTGTAACACTGATGTGTCTCTCTGGTGTGAGCTTAGTTCACACGCTCGGTAATGTCCCTCTGCGTCTTAATCGCTCAGCTTTCCCCGTCAGAGCCACAAAAAAAAAAACACTTTAACTTTTCCAAGCAAGTAAAAGCCAGAAGTTATCCTCTTAAAAGCGCCTTCTTCTTTTCAGAAACAGACGCTGGAAACTGCGCGTTTGGCGCTACGCGCGAGCGACTGAGTGGAGTGCGAGCTCGAGGTAGGTGAGTGCGGGGACGCGCGGACGCATGCACGAGCACGAGCTGCGCTGGTCCAGCTATGCAAACAAGAGGCGGTAAACAGAGGTGGAGAGGAAGGGCCGTGCGCCGATGCTGAGAAAATGGGCCAGGTGAGCTCAGGTAGAGGCCACCAGACTGAAAGAAGCCTGTTTGGTGGCGTGTCTTTGCGGTCACATGCGTAAAACATGAAACAAACGAGCAGCAGCAGCTTAAAATGTACTGAACAACAGTAGGCACAGAGAAAATGGTCAAAGTGTTGTAGTTTTAGAGACATGTCTGCAGCAACAACATGTTTAGGAATATTTATAAGTAAGGAAGTACAATACCAAAGCACCTCACACTGAAACTGGTTTGGTTGCATTTGCATTCATTTTACTTTCAGTATGTGTTTGCTAAAAAATCAACAACTCAATGTAAACAGTAAACAGCATAACGTGGAATTTCTAATTTGGCTTTTAAATAAGAAAAACAGTATTAGTACCAGATACCGTGGCACTGATAACATTTTAAAATCTCCTGGACCATATGTGTATATGACACAGTCTACAAGGCACTGCTGTAAAACAGCATGCGTGTTCATCAAACCTACTGTGTATAAGCAATTAAATGAATCTGTGACTTCCTGTGTGGAAGACGTCCTGTGTTTGTTTCTCTCCCATCCCGTTGTGTTCACTTTGTCATTTTTCAAATCAAACAGCTTTACTGGCGTAGTAATATTTGTCTATATTGCCAAACAAGCAATTTTACAATATCAGCAAACACACACACACACACACACACACACACACACACACACGCACACACACACACACTCATAATGATGTGTAGATGGAACAGCTGCAGGTTGTAATGCCAGATGAACGCTGTGTGCAGTCCACCAGCTGCACCTGGGTGCCATATGGTATAAATTAACTTTTGTGATCATATAAATGTAAATTTATGCCCAAACTGCTGTTATTTGACTCGTTAGGCTTCTGTGGACATCTGATTGATAGATGACAGATTTTTCTTTTTACTAAACTGAGTCTAGACATTTTACTGGTAATTTAATTTATATATATATTCAAGACACATTTCATCTAGTGTTGTGTTAATCTCTGTGCATTAGCAAAATGTGAAAAACCACAATGAATGTGCAACTGAACCAACACACTCAGAAGAAATGAAACTTTAAACGTTAGGTAAAAGACAGATCTAACACTAACACACACTTATTATGACTTTGTAACACGCACCAACATCTCTGACAGTGTTCATAACTAACAGAGACACTACTTGTCAAAGGTTTGGGAACACATTCTTCTTCAGTGCTTTTTCTTTATTTTTATTATTTTAAACATTCATACTGAAGACATCCAGACTGTGCAAGAACATCTATGGAATTCCAAGTAGCTGCATTTAGCTTTGGCACACATGCATTCGCTCCTCAGACTCATTGTCACCTGGAATAGTTTTCAGCTCACAAACATCCTTGTCAAGAGTTCACTTGTGACATTTCTTGTCTTTTTAATGTGCTTTAAACCATCAGTTGTCTTGTGCAGGGGGAGGGTGGGTACAGAGCCAACAGCCCTTCACACTCAGGAAAGCTTAACATGAGTCAATCCAAAAAACTCTGAAGAACTTTGAATGTATCCCTAAGTGCAGTTGCTAATAGCTACCGACAGCTCTGCTGAAACTGGTTGTAATGAGGATCGTCGCAGGAAAGGAAGACCAAGCGCTACTTCTGCTGCAGAAGATGACTTTATTAGTTACCATCAGCAGAAACCAGCAATTTACAACACCTCAGATTAGAGCCTTCATAAACGCTCGAAGTTCAAATGGCAGACATGTTTCAACACCCACTGTTCAGAGGAGACTGCGTGAGTCAGGCCTTTATGCTCAAATTGCTGCAAATAAGCCGTTACTTTGGAAAAACAACAAGCAGAAGAGACTTACTTGGGTGTTATAAACACCATGTCTTTGTTAGACAGAGAGAGGCTGAACTGACAGTTCCTGAATGTGAGGTTCTCACTATGAAGCATGGAGGAAGAGGAGGTGTGATGGTGTGGTGGTGCTTTGCTGGAGACACTGTACCGTAGCCATCATGTACTCAATACTTCTGGGTATTACTCCTTTAATATTGTTGGAAAAATAATTCCAGGTGACTACTTCATGAGGCTGAGAGAATGACAATGTTTGTACTACTTGGCTACTTTAGGAATCCAAAATATGAAACATACTCTGGGTTGTTTAACACCTTTTGTTTACTATACAGTTGCATACATTATGCAACATTATGTCATAATTTCAACATTTTCATTACTCATGTAGTGTATATGTAATGTGAAGAGCTCCCTCTCATAAGTCAGAGAGCTGAAGTTCAACTGTATGTCACCAAAGCTATGCACAAAACATTTCTGCACATCAAATATCAAACAAAGTAATACTCAAAGTGCTTCACACACTCGCTCCTGGAGTATGTACACGCAGGTTTAGGCAAACCCCCCGCACCAATTTGTGCTTTTTGAAGTGCCACAGTGTCTCTTTGCCCATGAGAGCATACTATATTTCCTATTTCCTCTTTAGGTGCACTCCCTGTATTCAATGAATGTGCAGTATGTTAATGTGTTAAACTGGTTTGTCAAAAATAGATCAGACGGGCAGCCTCCACCTACTGCTTCTCACTTTAATTAAACTTCCTGCAGAGGTGAATCAGACATCATTTGACATGATGAAGATTGCATTGGGCAAGTCCACTGAGCGTTTATTTTCTTTTATATATGACTGTGTGAAAATATTCTCTGTCCATCTCTGCATGTTCCCAAAATAGACATGCTGCCTTTTGTGCTGTTGTTCAAGACTCACCCAACCGGTTCAAATGTATCTATTCTCAGAAAGACGAGACTTACTCCTCCTGTGTTGTGTCCAAAAAAGTAACAAGTCATCTTACATACTTTTCAGTGTAAACACAACTCTCCCGACTCTAAAACAAAGGTATGAACCAGTGTTTTGTCCATTACACTTTTATTTTTTTGCACCAACAGGGGAAATTTTCACAACAGGCCTTAACTGATTGTGTCTTCAACAAGTAGTCCTCTAAAGTTAAGACGGGACTTTATATAACTGCAGAGAGGTTCCTCATTGTTGGCACTGATAGATGCACGATTAACGAGAGATGCTTTCATGGAAATACAAATGGAAATCCACATTCTGGAAACTAGAAAGTCCTTTTTTTTCAAATCCAATTTTTTGAGAACTAATTTCATTAGTTATTTCATGCTGACCTAAGCTCTAGTGTAAACCTGCGTAGTAACTGTCATCTCACACTTTCAGAGTTAATAGTGGTAAAGTGCAGCCTCTGGTGGAAATAGAGTTAAACAGCAGTTTCTCATGCTTTAGATGGAGATATAAGGGAGTGTGTGAATCTGTTGGACATTTAGGGAAAAACCTCAATCGATCTGAACTGGCAGCAATATATTCAGCCAAGTAATTTTGAGAAAACTGTGTGGGGTGACTGTGGAACAAATCGGTGGTTTTGTTACTGTGAGCACGTGGCTCACAACGGTGTTAAACAATGTGGACTAGAAAAAATCTAATATAACAAAAAAAATTGGAACAGAGCCTTAGAGTTGACTTTTTAAATTATGTGCATCAAATGATTTAAACGCCTCTGGTGTGAGCAAAGACTAAAATATGAGTTATTATTAGATATGAGCATATTTGGACCTGTTTGTTTTTGTGGTGTCTTTATTTTTTATTTGATCTCTTGTAGTCTTGTAGTTTGATTGTCTAGCATTTCAGATGATTAAGCTGTGACTATGAGACTTTTTACTCTTATTCGTGGTATATTTTATTTTCATTTGCTGAATACTTTATTTTATATTTGTTGTATATCTTATTCATATCTGTATATTTATTGTATTCTGTATTTTATTTGTATATAATATA
>OMLM01008978.1:0-31092 GCA_900302695.1 Helostoma temminkii | reverse complement strand
TTTTCTTCTCTTTTTTAACTCATATACTTAGGAACAGTCATAAAAAGCATTTAACTGCATGTCGTACTGTGTATGATTGTGTATGTGACAAATAAAATTTGAATTTGAATTTGACTAATCTTTATCTTCATCTATCCCAGTTTAAAACAGGATAATTAAAGGTTGTTTGACTTATATATCAGTAACTTGTTAAACTACATATAGCATTGTCTCCATCGTACTACACTGTTTTGTACTCGACTACCAGTCCAACACTCTGAACACTTTTTTTCTTCCATCAAGAGGTTTTTAAAATTTATTTAATGGTAATAAAACTTTATAATTTAACACTGAAGTGTACTAATATAAACAAAAGCAAAAAGATTCCACACAAGCCTCTTGCTCCCATCTCATTTGCTTTTCATTTGGTACGAAGCTCAGATTCCACATCCAAGCACAGTCACAACATCAAACCTAAAATAAATAGAAAATTGTGCACAGAAAATTGTAAGTACTTTAGTACATTCTTCCAGCATCTCATTCACACGACTATCTATACATGCAGTACATGTTTAGATGGTTAAAATAGATTCAGTATAATTACAGAAAATACAACTTTTAATATTACTCTTCTTATTCTAAAAACAAGACAGGACTGGTGAAATCATAGCTCACATTAAACCAACTCTGAGAAAGAAGGCACACTGGTGTCATTACGGAGAGATGACAGAAGTACACAAACTTAATTCTCAAGTAAGATTGCCTTAACAAATACTTCACTAGACTAGAAGTACCATTTCAGGTTTTTTACTCAAGAAATATACTAGTACATGCTCTAACATTTACTTTAAGTACAAACGTTCCACTATAAAATTATGTAACCTGTCTTAAACCGTATTGAATTGAATGAAGTCTAGGCAGATTTTTTTTTACAAATTCTCAAAGATGAAAATGTACTTAGTTATTAACCACATGTGGCATTAACTATTACACGTGTTTATAGTCATGTAAAAAGATGCTAACATGCTCACAATAACAGTGCTAGCAGGAATGATTATTTAAAGTCAATCCATCCTCTGTTAACCATGAACGTGAACCAAATTTCACAGAAATCCATTAAATAATTTTAGCTATCAATGCAAAAATGTAAATCAAACCCTGCTTGATCAGCCCTGATTACCACCACACTATCGTCAAACTTACCCGTTCATTTATTATATGGACTTTTAACCTTTTCACACATATTAGTTGCCAGTAGAGAGAAACAAAAAATGTGGAAGGATGTGGAATACACAAGGCAAAGTACCTATATTCAGACACAGAACATATAGTTAAATAATGCACGTGGGAGACTGTCAACAGAAAGCTCCACACCTCCTCTGACAATGTCGTATTTTTGTAAAATGCTGGTTTATGTAGAGTGGTGGTAAGCCACAGTGATTTGTTGTAGATGCTTTGGGAGAAAACACAGTTACAGTTAAACGTCTAGTTGTTCTGCTGCTCTAATATCAGTCCGGACAGCACGTTTATGTCCGTCTCCGCAGCGTTGCACTGCAGCACCAGCATCACCATGTTGTCCTGATCTGGAAAAACCTGACAGAGCTGCTCTCTTAGGGTGGCTGTTTCCTCTGGACTCCTGTTCACACCTCCGCCTTCATGCTGCTTGTGTTTTTGTCCTTTGTCTCGTCCCCTTCCATGTCCTCTCCCTTTACCTCCCACTGCTGCATCAGCAGCGCCCCCCAGTGTTCGATCACGGAAGTTCAGGACCTCGGTTTGGGAACGCAGAGTTTTGGAGGCGTGGAACGTGGTGGCAACACCAGCAAAAGAATGGTTTCCTGGATCAGGAGTCCTGAAGGAAAAAAAATAACTTCATTCAGAGAAGATTTGTTTTATATATTGAAAACATAGTCACCATGAAGGGGCTCTGTGCAGAATTTCTAATTATTATATTTTTTCTGACTCAAAATCTTAATTCTGAGCTGAATGGATGAACTTCTGAGAGTTCAGTCAACTTGTTAAATTAAGGTGTTTAAAAAAATAAACTACACTTTTAGTAGATTTAAATAGTTGAGATTCTTCAAATATTGTTCTTTGTTTGTAGTTTTAAAAATGGTGGAAACTTGTGGAAACAGTGTGTCCTTACACAAACAGTTTATTTATATAATAATGAAAGTCATGTTAACCATGATGAAGGTTTGTGTTGATTTCATTCCCACCCCTGCACACTGAGGAATTTATCAGTCACTGGGAGCAGATTAACACAAGTTTATCATGGTTATTTTTCTCAGTTTGAAGTGTCACGTTTCCATTTTAGGGATTAATAAATGTATCTAACTCTTTAAATGGACATGGATATTTTCATGGGTTCTCAGGTTTACTGAACAACAAAGTACGCTCAATAAATAAATAAACAAATTTAACCAAACAAGCTTTACACAGAAGAGCACATTTTTTTTAAAACTTGATGTAAATTTTCACTTATATTTTGAATAAACAAATTGTACTACGGGTAAACATCATAAAAGAAAGTGATCACTCAAAAGAGCATTTTCAATTTTAGGGTTAGGGTTAGGTTATGATCAGGGTAAGGATGGATTATGCATTTAGTTTGATGGTTCGGGTAAGGAACTAGGGAATACATTATGTCAAAAGTATAGTGAGACAAATGTGTGTGTGTGGTAATACCTGTGCTCAGAGCGTAGGAAGTCATCTAGGTGAGGCCCCCCTCTACCCAGAGGGTCATCTGGGACCATGAAGTGATCGCCAACAAACGTATACTGAAGAAGTCTGGGGAAGCAATGTGAAAATGTGGACTAGCCCATTAAGCATCTTTTCATTTGTATTAAGAGGTTTGTTTATCAGGGACAATGTTCAAAAACAAAAAAAGACAAATCACATTTTAAAAAAAGATGTGCAGGCATGTTACCTCTTTTTGATGATGTCCCTCCACACAGCGGTCTCATCTGAGAGGTCTCTCAAATTGTCATTAGTCACGATCACTCCATTTGTCTTTTGTGCAAGCTGTAGCATTAATCTGTGGAAACAATGTAGACAATTTGAACAGAGATATAAAACAAGACCCGATTTAGTTTTTCAGTTTTGTAATGTGGCAGCCTGATGCTACAGTTGTTCACGTTCATTTTTTTCCCATTAATCTACACTCAGTGCCCCATAAGGTACAATAAACACTGAATTTTAAAAATGTCTGTAAATTTTTTAAAACAGAAAAAAACGGATATCAAATGAAGAATCTTGGTCCTAGTACAGCGGCCTCTATAATTCTCAAATGGGAAAAGTTTGGCACAACCAGGACAAGCACTTGGGGAAGAAGAGCCTTTGTGAGAGAGGTGACCAAGCTTCTGAGCTCCAGAGATCCCGTGTGGAGATGGGACAAAGTTCCAGAAAAACAACCATCTGCAGCCTCCACCGATCTGGGCTTTATGACTGAGTGGCTAGATGGAAACCTCTCCTCAGAAAAAACACAGGAAAAGGATTGAACTGTTTGGCCTCAGTTCTAAACGTTATGTCTGGAGGAAACCAGTCACCATTCATCATCTGCCCAGTAACATCCCAACAGTGAAGCACGGTGGTGGCAGCATCGTGCTGTGGGGCTGTTTTTCAGCAGCAGGAAATGGGAGACTGGTCAGAGTTTAGTTAAAGCTGAATGGAGCAAAGTACAGAGATAAGGTTTGGCTTGCGACAACGATCCTAATCACACAGCCAGCACAACACAGGGGACAACTGTGAAGGTCCTAGAATGACACATTCAGAGCCCCCACTTGAAAACCTGCAAAGTCTTTGACATAAATGAAGAAACAGACCTGTTTTGATCCAGGTTCATACTAAATACTGATTCTGGGCAGGTTTAGAGGTTTTAGTATGAAGTTACACAGTATATGTTGATGTTGATGACATTGTAACTAGAAGAATATATATACGAGGACGATAGAGATGTATGATAGAGGACATACCATATCCCATTAGGATTATCTGTAGGTAATTATCTGGGTAAAATATGAATTTAGAAAGTACAGTAAGTGTAGTATAATCAAGCTTTCAGGTTCACACAGCAGCATGCACATTAACAGCCAGCCAACAGAGTGGTAATGGAGGCCAAAGGAGGTGAAAATGTTGTGATTATCATTTTCACACAGATTTTTACAAGTGAAACCAGTAAGTTACTGTTTACAGTATATACTGGGTTCTTTGTTTCTTTGGGCCACAGTGGCCATTTGCTATAATAACACAGACACGACGTACGGAACAATACAACACTATTTAATGTGGGAGTCCGTCTACCTGTCATCGTAGGAGCTGATCCTTCTACCCTGCACCTCTCTGGAGGGGGTGTAGGAAAGTAGGCCCAGCCTCTGCAGCTCCGTCAGATAGTGCTGCTCTGAAAGGCAGGAAAAAACAACACTGTATTTAGTCTGCACAAAAGGGAAATCGCACACCCACACAATCACATGTTCATCCAGCTCTGGTTTGGTTTCCCCCTGCACAGAACAAAATAGAAGGAGAGATTGGGAATTCCCTGTCTTTTTATAATTCATAAGGTAACTACATACTTACATGCACATGCAAGGAAGCACAAAGACCTTTGTAGTTGTAAAACCACAATATGCATTCCACAGAAATTATGAATACTCTGACCTACACTGTTCTAACCTTTAAAAATGTTCAACAAAGAGCCAGCTATGGTTGACTGATTATACTAAATATTACAGTTTGAGCGTAATAAGCTGTTTTACCTTTGGTCCTGGGATCGCTCTTCTGTCTCCAATGTGGCAGGAGGGCACTGATGTTACGATGGCCTCGATCCCAAAAGTGCTGGACAGCCAGAGCAATTCCTCGACAGGAGAAAAAGTGACCCAGCCCGTGACTGCGGAATACACAGTATAATACATGTTTTATAACCATATCAGAAATCAACTTAGTTCATGAACACAGGCGAATTAAAGAGTCTGTTATGAACTTCAGTTGATATTGTCATGCAGTAGTTCACTGGATCTAAAAACATCTGATATCCGTCTCTAGTTTATCAAGCATCGAAGTGATAAGATCAAATAAAACAGTAATGGATAATGAACAAATTGTGAATAGATTCACGGGAACTTACAATAAAAAGCTAAATTAATTACAGATTAAATTTACTGACTGACAAAAACACATCAGTAATTATTAAATAATTGTTTTTTCCTCCTCCTCCCTGATCTGCACCACCCTGCCCAGCTCATTATGAAATTGTAATTAATGAAAATGCTCCAAACCAAACTAATCAACCAGAAATAATTGAAATTCTCAGATTGGTTAGTAGGGTGAGCTTCGACCAGAAAGGAGTTGAAGTGAATATCTCTGTACTGATGTCAGCGTTATCCTCTGGAAGCACTTTCCCAATAGAAAAAGCTTTGGAACATATTTGTACTAATAAACATATTCAAAAAAGATAATAAGCATTTTATAGGCAGCATGATTTGGTCAAAAGCAATACATGTAAAATCCCACACAGCACTACTTAGTCAAATGTCAGAACAGTCATCTGGACTGTATTTAACTGTGTGTGTTACTCAGTGGGAAGGGGAAACATTAAATTTACATGTTACAGCATGTTTCCTGCACTCCTACTCTTTGCTGTAATTCCTACCTCATGGCCACGTTGCTGCCGTCAATTATGATTGTCCTCAGCTTGGGGTCTCCAGGTTTGTCTGTTAGCTGCAGGTTGAAGGGGATCTGAAGTCCCTCCAAGAAACGCTGCTGCCCTGTCACTACCACCGAAGAAGCAGACATTAAATCCTGTCTGTCCCTCGATCTGGTGGGAGACAAGTCGGTGAAGACGGGGGGCTTTGGCTTTACAGTGTTATCTTGCATTAAATGATTTTGTTTTGAGGTGGATGGATTAGTCCAGTAGCTGCTTTGGCCGTATTGTTTGTCAGGCTGGAAATGGGTGAGTGGAGAATCTGGGGATGAGGGATAAGTTGGCATAGGTGGCCCTTTGACTTGAGGCAGGACTTGGTGAGGAGTTTGTGACTTTGAATGCTGGCGATGCTTTGACTGTGAAGTGTGCTGACTCGCTGGGGGCTGCTGGGCTTTACTAATCTGCGCGAAAAAATGTGGTTCTGCAGTCAGCTTCAGCACATCTACCCAATCTTCATTATCAGATTCTGTCTTTTCTTCATCTTCTGCTGTTCCAACATTTGGTCCCTGCTTCACCAGCACCACATCATCCATCTCTCTTGGTCCTTCCCTGAAGATGTCTGTCTCTTTGCTTTGCTCTCTCTGCAGCTCCAGGAGCAGCTGGTGGGTGGATCGATCAGGCAGCATGTTGTAGACTCTGGCTACTTTCTGCTCGGTGTACCCACAACTCACTGCGGCTTTCTTTAACACACCCAGGACAAAGTCTTCCTCGTGTCCTTCCTCATATTTCTCAGCACTGCCCTCTCCCTCAAAGTCTCTTGTGTTTGCTGTTGCTCCATCACCACCTTTCTCATGATTGTCCCCCACCTCTCCATTACTACTGATCACCTTATATCCATTGTCATCTGCCACTTCATCCTCTCTGTGCTCTGTCTCACAGGGTGGGTTCTTCTCACTCTGTTGCAGGGAAACGTTATTTTGATTTTTGGAGACTGAGACACCCCGTCTTGCCTGCTCCTGGTCGCTGCGATCTTGTTCCTGTTGAACCAAGTCCAGTATCTGTGAAGCTTCTTTAGGCCCCGTTCGGGCAAGTACTCGTTTCACAACATCTTCTGTGTACCCCATAGCTGTGAAGAACTTCAAAAGAAGCCAAAACTCCTTGTTTCCCCCTGACAAATGCATTTCCTGTTCTTCCTCATCCCCATGTCCGTCTTTATTTTTGGTACCTAATTTTTGCCTCTGCTCTGGCTCCTCCTCCTCCTCTCCCACCTCCTGTGGAGAATGCACAAGTCTCTCCTCAGCACCCTCTGCCCTCCCTCGAGGGCCTGAAGACATGGATAAGGAACTGAAGGAGTCTTTGTCTGCAGTGTTCCTTCTTGAACTTGCATTCATCCCTTCAATCCACCGATCCAAAGTGCTGGAAGCCTCAGGGCATGTATACGTGATAGCTGAGGGTTTATCCCATCTGTCCTCCGATTCACCAAGTAATCCGTCATTTCTGTGTGTCACTACCAGGTCTGGGCTCGACCCAAGTCCTGATTCTTTCACCAAATCCAGCAGGATTTCTTTCACTGAGCCTGGAAGCACCAGAAGATCCAGGGCGTGCCTGTCCTCCCATTTCTCCACCAGAATTTTGAAGGTCCGACGTGAGTCCAAGGACTCACCTGAGCTTCTGTGCCCAGTCTCAGGGCGTCTGGACTGCATGCCCTCATACCTCTCAACCAGGTCTGTAATAAGGGAGTACGCTCGCACCACTGGCTCTGCCAGACCTGATATAAGCAGGGATCCCCGAGAACCAACCTGGTTTGGTGAGAGGAAAACATTTACCTTAATCCTTTAATACAGCAAAAGGCAAAATCTACATGTATGATCAGATTGACTACAGCCTTGCTAAAACAACGAAAAAACATCACATGACACACGGCAAACATGATATAGTCTATTGTGACTAACAGCTCTATGAGGTTAAAGGTTTATTGCAGCTCAAGCAATAACTCATGAAAGCCGCCCTGTCTTTAACACGCTGACCTCATTGAAATGAACGTGGAATATGCTTTTCAGACTGAATGTGGTGAAAACGAGTAAAAGCAGGGGTGAAACATACCTTAAGATGACTCACTTGTTATAGTTTCATCTGAGGTTAACCACTCACTTCCATAATACAATTATAGAAAGAGTTCAGGGTAGTTATAATGTAACTCAAGAAAAAACCTACTACCAACAGTTATTTCCTAATGGAGTTACTACACAATAACGAAAGAGAAAGGAAAGAGATTTCCAATGAATTTCTATAAACACATAGCAAATAATAGTGAAAAAAGTAAGAATTTCCTGGGACATCATCACAGTGTCACATTTGTTTTCCAAAATTGTGATATTGGCTAATAGGGTAATTTAATATTTGTGTAATTCCTAGATATCACATTATTAGTCAATAATGTTATTACATCATCCACATACCAAAGGAACTTATTTGCATTTGATTAAAAAGTTGAGTGATGCATGTGAGGGGTCAGCAACGCTATCAATCTTATTGTATAATGATCACAATTTATGAAAAGGCTGCAATAACTATTAATCTACACATTTCCTAAGAGTTTAATTGTAAATGGGACCAGACATGTTCTGTCGCAGCTGTTCTAGTCCATTTCATGTTTCTGGGGTACATCCAGACCTTTGTGTCCGGGGTCGCAGGACAACCTCTGAGTCATAAATTAGCCTCCGAACCGTATGACTTGGACATTTGTGTTCTCACTCGGGTAATGTCTACATATGTTGAGGGCCCCAGTGCATGTCTGAAAGCAGTTTGTGTCTCTGCAGTGCTGCTGTACAGAGGCACCATAATATTCAGCCGAAAGCTAACAGCTAATGATAGCTAGGAGAAACAGGAGGAGAGGGACAAGGAGCAAAGTTGTGGCTGTTTTCTTTGTTGTGGTTCAAAGAAAGCCATCTGAAATTAGTTATCGCTCCTTTAAAAGTTAAACTTTCAGTGAAATGTTATCTTACTGTCCTTACTCAATTAAATGAGCAGCTTTAAGCTAAACCAGACTATAATTACAACTCCAGAACTTAAGAGAATCATCAAAGTTTTCTTCATAGTTGTCTGTACATCAGCGGGTACACTACTAACAGGAACTGCTGCCGTTGTTGTTTTCTATTTGTTATGACTCATTTATCGTGTCACCTCCTGCTTTCTCTCTATGCCTAGGCATGCCTGAGGAATATTTGTACACATAATAAATGTTCTCACTTTTACGGCAGGCTAAATGTTATTGTTCTTTCCCACAAAACCCACGGCTTACCACTATATGTGCTGATGTGCATTTTATCAGACAGTCCATGAACAGCCCTCTGGCTCCAAGGAAGACGCTATGAAGTGCACCGGGATACGACACCTCCTGCTGCTCCTCCTGGTTCACCACTCCTTTCACAAATAACTAGAATCAGAGGATTTTGTGTTATTAATGCAATGTTAAATTATGAACGTATAAGTGGAAAAAATTTAATATGCCGTGCACAGTATGGGAAGGAAAATTTGTCCCATGGTCTATGTTTAACATTATACTGTACAGTGAAAAGTTTAAACGTTTACATATCGGCATCCTACTGCCCATAACAAGAGTGAGGACACTGGTACATTTATTAATAAGTGTACCATGTAATAGCACTACGAATGTAGTGATCATTGCTGCTTTTTATCGACGACACATGACACATGTTCAGAGCTACATTAGTTACCGGAAACACGCTGTGATTCATATTAGTCGTCTACTTTTATAGGAGCTGAGATGCTAGATTTTCATTTTGCATCGTCAATCATTCTGATGGACTGAAACACAACTTAGACTTATTAGTCAACATTTCAAACCCTTGATGAGTCATTTCTCGGGAACAATACAGTTTCTCTAGTGTGAACAGTCGACTAGCTCTACCAGTAATGACACTTTACTGGTACGGCACCGATCTAAACCTGGGTTTACAGATTGATTATAACTAATGTAAAACTAAATTCAAATATATAAATAAAGGTGATGGGTGGCATATGACAGGTTGGGATAAGGAGTATGTGTTTAATTTTAAATAGTTCCAGTATTGTTTAATGAGGAGTACTAAAAAAGGAAACATGTCTCACTTTGGCAGCCTTCACGTCGCTGCTCGGCCCTCGTAGCTTCAGCCATATCTGCCCGTTGTTGCTGTGGGGCATATCGTCTGCCCCGATCGCAAACTTCACCCTGAATATCCGTTCCACGGTGCTGTGCAAGGATGTCAGAGATCCCTGAAGCATCCCAGCGCACGCAAACTCATCCTCCACCTCCACACCTCCATCACTTCTGTCGCTGTCCATCCCTTGTCCTTAAATCAGGGTCAAACAGTCGAACATTCTGCAAAAACACATTTCATGCATTAGTTAGAATATGTTACACATATTTGTGGCAAAAAAATAAATGATGAAGTGTATACAATAATACAATACAAAAATAATTGTGTCCCTCAGACAAACAGAGCCTCCCGAAATATGTTCAATTTACTGTCATAACGACAAAGAATAGCATCAATACTCAAACACGAGAGACTGGAAACATTTCTTTAACTTTAACATGACAATCATTTCACCACTCATCAAAACAATTGCCAATTAATTTTTAAAGCCCATTCGTTAATCAACTAACAAAATGTCTTTTGCTGAAGCTGTTATTGTCATTTCTTATTTTAAACACTTCTCCAATCTATTAATTAAAAGGTAATTAATCACAGCCCGTCTATTCAAAAAACAATTGTTTTATGCACCATTCGTCTTGAGCCACTGTCCACTAGTACACAACGTTTCCTTTTCTCTACTGTAAATGTGAACCGTTTCTCGTTGTGACAGTGTAGTTGTGAAGTGTGTGTGTTACAGTGTGTCAGTGATGTGTCCGACTTTAACTCTCAGCAACTACCAGGTGGGAGGAGCTGCGATTTACAAACTCTGTTCAGCAGTGATAGTTATCAGATGTGTTCCAGTGTATATTTAGCCTGTAGATACTGCAACTCAAGTAAAAGTCATCACTTACATCTTCAGCCTATTTGCTTTTATATCTGTGTATATCACACATGTGAAAATACTTTGCCTGGGGGCCAAACTGAGCTGTATTCACTCATTAAACCATCATCTACATGTTCCCCCATGTTGCCCAGAGAGAGCAAATGGTATTTCTACACTGAATACTGCTTTAGAGAAGGTTTGTTGTATGATATGTTGAATGACACTGGCTGCCATATTGAACGTATCATAACAACAGTTTTTAGGCTTTAGTTGTGTACACTCACCTACCACACTTGATGTCGCCCATTTTGCGATCATGTGCAGTAACTTAATAAATCTGAAAGAACCTGATTTTCATAATCAAACCGATCCGAAACGCGGTGTAGACGCTGTTAATTCTGTGGATGACTTCTGCAGCTGGGAACAGCTGTTTTTTAAAGCTGACTGATCGTTAGATAACCTTTTTGCAATTATGGTAACACAGCTGAAGATGTGTATCTCTTCATCGTCACATGCTTATTCCTACGTGCGTCAAAACATTTGACTGGTAGTGTGTATCATGATATGTGTGCGTGTGTTCAATATGCACTAAGACTTATTGTGATAATTCCTTCCCATAATAAGATTTTGTCACATCGCAACACTGATGATGTTCAGCATGTTTGCATGTACTGTAAAGTGTCTACAAACATGGAGGAAGCTGCGAAGGCAGCTGCGAAGTAAACGTTGGAGCTTATTGTTCATAGTGGCACTGAGGCATGATCTCAGTCCAAACTACCCACAAGCAGAGGCTGATGATAACAAAACTGACATTTGATATTTCTGTGCAGGAAATATTTAATCTTAGATCCTGACTTTTAAAAACCACATGTTGTGTTTGCACAGCTCTGAATCCTGCTGTGACCTGTGGGCAAAAAGACATTGCTGAACAGTCACATCGTAACTTATAATGTTACTTGTAAGATACTGCGATATAGTTTTAAACCTGCATCACCTACGTCTAATAAGCTCCATCCGTAAAATGTGCCATGCACTAAACATGTTCGGCACACCTGACGTTTGACAGAGGAGCTGGACCTGCACAGACCTTCAACCTAAGTTAGTGCAGCACCTCTACCACTATGCAGAAAAAATCCCCATTACAAGTGATACATTTAGTATTATTTTTGTCAGTTCACTGTAAAAATAGACTTCAATTCTGCAGAATAAAAGCCCCTCTGGTCTGTGAAACACTTCACCCCCTGAAATCTGAATAAAAACAAGCTAAATGTGTTATCAATTGTCAGATGCCTTGATGTTGCTGTGTGTGCAGGTCAAACCCTGCTGACTTCATGTGTTATATTTGATGATGGACCACCAGATGAATAGTTATCACCTTGGCAATACAATTAGCCTTAGTTCATATTTACCACATATTTGCACTGTAGAAATATTAACCTGAAAACTAATTCTATGGCTGTTAATTACTTCTGCACCTCTTTGCACCTGAAACACCACTGCGATGCCCTAATTATTCCTGCAGTGACATATTTGTTTGGTCTGTTTGGTTCACGTTCACGTTGTTTGTCTCACAACGCACAGTCACATCTTTATTCTGCAACTTCAGCACGTAAATAAAAATGAAAACAACTAATAACGTACTTACAAAGAGTAAAGCGTCCAGAATATGGCTTCTTGACTGTCATTTGGCAGCTGTCTGACTATTATGAAACAGTTCTCATTTTGTAAATAAAGCTACAGGACGGGTATTTCCTCAATATACACACACTTGTCGTGACTACACGGTAAGTCCGTGTTTTTAACGTCATTAAAAGTATTTTAAAAATCATCTGTGTGCGTTGTTTTCTTACGTGAAGTCGATCGCCGTGCGTCTTCGGAGTTTCGTTTCCAGGGAGGCAGCGCAGCTTGCGTCAGTCTTCCGCAATCATAAAACAACTTCAGCCAGTCCAAAGTCCAGCATCGTGTACTGCGTATTGTCACAAAATAATCGCTGCCCGTGGGGGAAGTAGGGTTGAAATCACGGAACAGCGACCGGCTCTGCTGTTGCTGCGGCGGTCAGGCGGATGAGGAAGCCTGCGATGGACCTGGACATTGGATCAAAACCGAAACTAAGTGAAAACACACGACACCTCTATGACACGCAGGGTGTTTACTTCTGGGTCACGATGTCGCTGTAAAACACCGATAAGAGCCTGTTAGTAATCCCATAACGCTGCTCAGACAGGCCTGTGTCACTGTGGATCGATGTGAAAATTCACCTTCACGCCCCCTAATTTCACACACCACATATTTACAGACTTCTACGCGACATTACAGATATACAAAACATATGTATATATATATTATAAAGGATTATTATGGCTAATTCTAAAAGCATGGACAATAATAACCTTTAGATATGGGCTATTTAAAAAAAAGTATATATGTTTTGTTTACTTTTTGTCAGTCAGACTTGATATAAGGGGATTTCCACTGACGTCAGAAGCGGGGGTTTTTCTGTCTGTTCATGATGATGTTGTTAACCACTTGACTGCTCCGCTCAGTGGCAAACTGGCTTAAGGTGAAGGCTCCACGCTTCACCTTTAAGGTCGTCCAGTAAAACATCGACTTATTAAAATAAGCCTACACTCTTGCAAAGGTCTGTTTGCCTCTGGTGCTGAGGAAAAGGAGTCTGCCTGTGTCTCAGGCAGGAAGAGAACTCCTACACTGCATCCTGTGTTACTTTGTTGGGGTAAATATGTCACATCAGCTGGGCTGAAATAAGAAACTCGCGTGTCTACATTTTACAACTGCGAACAAACACATAAAGGCCAAAACCAACTTCAAGTATTTATGTAGAGCTCGATTGATGTCTATGAACTATAAAAAACACAAACAAACAAACAAAAAAACATGCCAGCGTTTGGTTCATTTGGTTTGATTTAGCAAGTGGTTGCTCTTAAATGTGGTCAACACGTATTTAAATCATCTAAATACAGAGGCAGTACAATAAGAGACAGTGTTTTTTTATTCATTTTTTACCCTGTGATACACAATGACCTGTGTGTAAAACAGGTGGGGTCTCCTATAACCTGAAACTCCATCAGATCACACCCTCTGACACATCATCATGTGACCGTTGTTACAAAAACACTATCAAGGGACATAGGTGTTGTACCTTCGCTGTAGGAATCGTTGTCATGATCCTCTCTCCTGCTTCCTGTCAGGACGTATTTGGCTTAATTGCCCCTCTGTGCCTCTCCACTGATTATTAACCTCCTCCAACTGTGCTGTTCCCTTTATAAGCTGTGTTCTCAGTACTCTCTCTGCCAGATCGTGCCACTTCCTTGCGAAGGCACCTTCCAGCCGGACCTTGTGTTATCCTGATCTCAGACCTGAATATTGACCATTGGATCTGTCCTGACTCTGAATTCTGCCTACCACTTACCGGTACTGTAACCTGCCTTCTCTCTGACCTGTTTGCCTGTTGTTCTGACTCGGAAAGGAAATTGTACACTGCAATTGGAACTTGAATTAGTGGATGTTTTGTTACTGGACTTGGATGTAAGAATTTGGACCTGGATTTTGGATCTTGGACTGAATTGCATTATCTGCTTACTTAGTGTATGACTCCGGACTGAACGCTTTTCCCCTCTGAGCTGTTGTGTACTGGCTGCCTCTGACCAGTGTTTTCAGCCACTCCTCCCTCACACTATTGTGGATCGAACCCACACTCTGCTACCTGACTGAAGCTGCGGGACCTTGTTGCTATTTGCTACTACTGTTCTGGAAATCATCATCATAAAGTGCACCACCACAAGTCACCTGTTCACTGGAGCCTCACTGTGTTCTCCCCTGTCCTTCGTTACTGCTCCAGTTTGCACAGTTTGCACACTATTCTGTGCCTTGGTTTCACCCAGTAACTCCTGTCTCTTCTGCCAGGCTCAGAAGTATACCCACCTTGGTTCCAGCTGGTCCAACTCACCTCAACCTAACCTTTTACATTCAATAAATACTCTTTACAATCCTTCGTCAGCCGATTCATTGGGCCCAAATACCAACCCTAACAATCATAGGTGATTTTTTTTAAACATTACACTGCATCGTCTTTCAGTTTTTGTTATGCTCTGCAGCTCAAACATTACCTGTGGCAACACATGGACACTGGGCAGACAAGCTTTTACAGAGTCCTGGTGTAAATCTGTTATTTTCTGTAAACCTCCTATTTAGTGTAAGTCATTTTGCAAACTGTGCCCCCTGTTGGCAAAATGTAACATAGTCCTTAGAGTCCTTAAAGACTTTTCTAGAGATTTCTTGGTAGATGTATTATTGTAACTATAAATGCCTCTGCTTATGCTGTGAGTGGTCTACCACTCACAGCATAAGCTGGTGGTGGTCTACCTTTTACAGTAGAATTTGAATTTTGTTAGGGATCATCTAGTTTCCTCATAGCATAAGAATGAATTAACTCATTTTTAAAGTGACTGAACAAAACAGATACGTATGGTTAATCTAACCATTACTTAAAAGTGTACACACAGATCACATACATTAGATTAGATACATTTTATATTTGAAGCGCCCCTCATTTTAAAAGCCACACACACACAAAATTAATAAAAACAAAGTACTCAACCATTTGATCAGACAACAAGGAACAGGGTTAAACTTGCCTTTTTGCTGAGCAACCCAGAAGCAGAAGTAGAACAGGCATTTCTGGGATGGATCTCCGCTGCACTGTTTCACTTCTGCTATCGCCTGTTTAGAAAGAAGAGCTGCTGCTGCCGCCCCTGTGAGTAGTTAAGTCACTGAATGAACAGGAGGGTTTTTACACATTTGTTACAGTCAGTATGGTTGAATGATGAGGAAGAAGGGTCTATCCCCTAGGGTGAGTGGTTCCCCCTTTAAGAAAATCACCTTAATATTCATATGAATGTTTTAGTGTCTGTTGGTTTGATTAGAGCAGAAAATTGTCATGTTTTGCAGTGGTTCTCCTGTTTATCATGTTTAGATGAAGTGAATGTTGTTCACATGTTCAAGTAGATTTACAGTAGAACTTTTTTTTAAAGCTTTTAGTTCTGTCTGTAGACAAGAAGCAGGTAAATTGGATAATGTTACAATTTTACAAAACGATACAGCAGAGTAAAATTAGTCTAAACAATAACTGGACACCGTAATCTTCATAGAGTTCATCATCATGGCAGAACAACTGAACTCTTATCTCAACCACTCTCAAGTTTCTTGTAGTCGGTGTAGGTGTGGATGAACGTAGGTGCTTATACAAGTTCTGTGCCCTGGACTGAAAAGTGAAACTATTGTTGTTAAAAATTAAACTCACCTGAAGATAGCTTTGTCACTTTTCTGTGAGTTAAGATCCAGAAGAGACAAAAGATATATTTAGCACTCTGACAGCTCCTGTTACCGCTACCTTTGTTAATTTACTTCCTGAAATAAACTGACTTCATAGCAAAAGCTACAATATACCTTTGAAGGGGAGATAATGTTTTGCCTTTGACTTTCATAGCTGGAAATTTAGCAAAAGTTTCTCTTTTCCCTTTTCAGAAAGGTCACTAACACTACTGCGCAGTGTGTAAGCACTAGGAAAAACCTGAGGAAACAGATTTACTTTAATCAGTGTTGAGTGCTGCTGTGGTGTTTACACTGTCTGGATAAAGAGTTTTCAGCTTTATTAGGAAAGGTAATCACTTGCAGTTAAAATAGTTACTTTTCTCAGTCTGCAAGGCGAGGGTTTATGAAACTGCATTGTTTGGTTTTGGTTTCTCAAATGTGACGGTTTGCTCATTTTCAGTTTAAAAAGCAAACTAACAGTGAAAGTTTGATGAACATGTTTCACTATTTTCTTTCATTAGATTTCATTTGATTTCTTATTCATTAGATTTCAAGCCTAATATAACTGTTACCTGAAAATGAACCATTAATTAATTAACAATTAACACCAAAGTCTAGAATTAAAATAATAAAGCAGACTACTTTTTCCTGTTTTCCCTGTGCTTGCATGGGCTTCCGCTGGGTACCCTGGTTTCCACAGTCCAAAGAAAGTTATTGGGGGGACACTGTTCCACTAGGCATCATAAGTAAGGACCCAGAATATAAAAATACATGATATTGCTCTATAAATATAAAAAGAATATAAAAAGGTTCAGGTTATGCAGACAGGAGAACAGGTGACCAGGAACCAGGGACCAGGATACAGGTAACCAGCCGGGCAGGCTTGAAGTAGTGAAGAGGGGAGTTGAAGATTGTCAGGTGTGAGATTGATATTCTGAAGGGGTAGAACAGCAGGTCGACGGGAGAGGAGAGTGGCACACAAGATGCTGGGTGAATCATAAGATGATGGATAATCACATGTGCTCCAGGTGCAGAGAACAGAGGCGAATGAGGGAAAGCAAACAGACAGAGAGTTGCAGAGGTGACTCAGGTACAGAGGTGAAAGAGAAGTTAGGCTCATAACAAGTGACGGTCTGAAAAATATGAATCCAGAAATGAAAGCTTAGCCAGGTTTCATAAAAAAAGGGGCAAAACAGAAGCAATCTCAAAACAAACAAACAAAAAAAACCTACTTATAAAGACAAGGATTCGGGCAGAAACTGTTCCAGGAAGGGTAACAGGGGAATGCGTCAGCTACTGGATGATGGGGTGTGCAGAGTTGATCAGGGAGCAAGAGATTAACTGAGTGTGTGTGAAGGATCCAGAGCAAAGGTGTGATCAGAAAAATGGAGTAAATGTTCTTGTGTTTATACGTGAGTGCGTCTGGACCAAGAATAGCTGTGTTTGTAATCATACAATAGACTGCAATTACAAGCCAGGTCTCAATAGAGGCCAGGTTTAGTAATTTTACTAGCTCAAGAAGGAGATCGTATGAATAAATCTCACTGTATGATTATAATTTCCCCTCCAGTGAATTATGGCGCTGTCCAGCTGTCCGGCTCCTATACTGATTGGAGACTCCAGCCTTGGAGGCTGGGAGGTGATTGGCTCTGGGGGGTTTGGCCAAATCTACAAAGCTCGGCATCAACAGTGGTGCTGTGATGTGGCCATTAAACTTCTTCATTATGACGACGGGTGAGTAGTCACAAAGAGTTTCTGTTTACTGCAGTTAGCAATGTGTCAATTACTGACAACCCAAACAAAAACACGCAGGAACAGTTCGTGTTTGCTGCGGGAAGTCGAAATGATGCGTCAAGGAAGTAGCCCATACGTTATTCAGGTCCTTGGGGTCTTCAAGGGTCGACCGCCATCCTCAGGACCTTCATCACAGCTCGGTCTGGTCATGGAGTTCATGGAGAGAGGAACACTGGCATTACTGCAGGTGACCTACTACCTAAAGTATCACTTATCTACTGTGCCCACCTACTCAGTTCTTTCCTTACACTTACAGTCATGCTACTTTCATCCGGACTGAAATCTTGCAACAGCTACTGGATGGATCTCTATAAAATCTGAACTAAATAGACCCTAGAGAACAAAACTTTTCCACTATTGATTGTTTATGGTGAAGTGTCTTCACAGCCGCTGGTGAATCCTAACACCTTAGATAGCTATTGGATATTTTATAAGGCACCTTTAGCAGGTAAAAACTACCATTTTACACATTTTCTGAGAAATAAATGGAAAAATATGACATAAAACATGACTTTATCAGTATAGCCAGATAGTCAGTAAAACTATTCCTCATGGATGTACGTACTAAACCAATTGAAGCAGAATATTAATTAGTATATTATATTTTAAATCATATTTTCTAACAGAACACCTTGTGTGGAGCTCCACCGTGGCCACTGGTCTTCAGACTGGCTCACCAAATAGCTCTGGGTATAAATTTCCTCCACAGTCTCTCCCCACCCTTGCTCCACTTGGACCTGAAACCCAGCAATGTGTTGATGGACTCCTATCTCAATGCCAAGGTGAGTCTAAGCCAGGTCTCGTCTTGCTGCACGTTTACTTTAAAGGACTCTTGTTATTGAGGCTGAGAGTTGGTTTGTGGGTGCTTTCAGTTGCATCATATCCTGTGAAAGTTTTAATAACATATCATGTTCAGTGGAACATGATATGTTATTAATCAGTGGAATCAGTTTATTTTAAAACCTTACTAATATATGTTTATCAAAAAAAAGTTTTAGACTAGTTATTTGGTCTTAAGTACAGTGATCTTTTTAATAAGTCAACATACACTTTTCCCAGCAAACATGCAAACCTACTGTGGGTAAGTAACCTAACATTCACTTTCTAAGGGTTGGCCCATTCAGAGTCTACAGAAGTTTTACCTTCAGGGGCCTCTATAGGGGTTTTCTGTAGGCTGCCCACACTCTTCCTGCAGCAGCATTTCTGTTGCGTTCTTTTATTGTTCACATTTCCTTTTGTTTAAATTTGTGCATATTTGTTTGTCACACACACAAAATGAACTTGTCTGGGTCTTTGTAAAATAGGTTGTAGAACCAATGTGCCAATCTTGTGTTGATCTTTATGCGTTCTGTCTTTTTCTCTCTTTCTCCAACCTCCTCTTTCTTCTTCCTCCCTTTACTTTAGCTTACAGATTTTGGCCTTGCCCGCTTTTACCACAGCATCTCAAGAGTTTCCAAGAAACACAGCGAAGAGGAAGGGGGGACGATTAGTTACATGCCTCCAGAGGCGTTTGACCTATCGTACATTCCAACACAGGCCTCTGATATTTACAGGTACAGGAGCACTGAACCAGGCTTGAGCAATAGCGTTGCTTGTCATATTAGAATTAAAACAATAACAATAACAGCGCCTAACTTTAGGTTGACATTGATTAAAGTTGAAAATATACTGTGAGCCAAATACTATAAGTAACCTGGGCGTGATTGTTTTGATTTAATTAATGATCCTGGCATGCAACACTCTCTTTTATTTCAGCTATGGTATCCTGCTGTGGTCTGTTGTCACGGGAAAACAACCATATGCAAGTAAGTGATTACTGACAATTTTTTAAAACTATTCATACCTCCTCTTATTCTCTACTTGCTCAAAAATCTCTTATTCTGTTTTTTGTCTTTCTTCACTGCGAAATAGTTTTTTGCACAGTGACACATGGTGTAGAAATGGTGGGAATTTCCATATGTGACCACACCTGTCAGTACTTTTTTGTTCACTGTGATTTTCAAGAACCACAGCTAAACAATAGTCATGTGGACTAAGAAGATTGCGTCATTTTAATCGCTCCTATTCCGTAGATGCCAAGTCTAGCATGGTACGGTTTCGCATCCCAGAGGGAGACCGCCCATCACTGGAAGACATCAGGCACCAGGCTGCAGAGCGTGGGGGACTCGCAGGCCTGATGGAGCTTATGGTGAGATGCTGGGATGCAAGACCCACCCAAAGGCCCTCCTCCATTGGTAAGAACACAACCTCCATCAATGTGTTGAAACTGGAGATTATTATATTCTTTTAGTGCTGTATGGTTAACATATTCTTAATTTTGCTTCCATGGATTTCCATAAAATCAGCACAGACTTAATTAATATGACTGAGGCCTGATTTTCCAAACATTTGGTATCCATCTCTGAGAGCTGGATACCAAACCCAAAGATGGCATCCAGTCACTTAACTGAAAATTGCCTGCTTGGCACTTAAGCCAAAAACATTTTGGTGTCTTGGTTTGCTTCTGTTTGTAATTACTTTCCTGTATAATAACAATTAGTGTTTTTAGAAAATTGTAAGTTGTAATTTTTTTTGCTGTTGACCCAGACTGTACAACTATGACAGAGGACCTATTTAAGATGCACAAGCATGCAGTTAATGATGCTGTCCATCAAGTGCTGCAGAAACTGGTTAGTGTCAAATCTCTGTACAAACACTAAAGTTTTGATGTGATACAGCAAATCTTTATTTCTAATTTACGTCACTGCCTGATGTGCTTTTTCTCTTCCTCTTTCCAGGACCAAAAGGAAGAAGCAAGACTCGCAGAGCAGGTTCAGAGGTTTCATATCACTCATACTTCAGGTTTGCTTTGGGAATTATTATTATTTTTAGTTCTACCTCTTTTCTAGGGTTTTTTCCTGACTTTGCTTCGTGCATCTTTGTCATAATTAAAAGTGCTAATATCAATGTTGAGTCAGAAGTTGTGTAGCTTAGCAGATAAATCAAAACAAAACAACTGTCTTGACTCCGTGCTAAGCTAACCATCTGTACTCTGGCTTCAGATTTATGGTACAGACATAAGAGTGCATAAATCATCTTGACTATTAGCAAAAATAAGCTAAATTAAAAATAAAATTAAAACGTATAGATTAGAGAAAGTACATGCCATAATAAATGACAGCCAAAAGTACTACGTGTCTTTTTGGTCTAGTAATAGAGAACTTATGGTTATTCTGTCAAAACAGTTTGGTCAAAATTTGCTAGGCCAGAGTAGGATTAAAGGTATAAGATAATAAGATTGATTTGAGTATCAGTTTTTATGTTTCATCAGTTTTATTTGATCTTTTTTGTAGAAGCTGTGAACACTGATGTGCCGACAGGACGCGCACCAGTTCAGGTGACTGAGAGTTCAACCTGCTGAAACTCAGACAAAGAAACATTCATTTGTCCTTAGCAAATTAGCTTAAATGGATTAATGAATATTATTCTGTGTCTTTCTTTTGTGGAAATTACTGTTCTTAGATGACCAGCAATGTGGTCACGTATTGACTAATACTGTGGGGTTTTTTTTGCTACTGCAACTGGCAAATATTACATGCAGCACTTTTTGCTGAAGCAGAGAAATTTTCAACGAATGTCGAAGACAAAAAATGTCCAGTACAAACCTCAATAAAGGGCACAAAGTCTCAGCAACGTGTGTAACTGTTAAATTATTTTTTATCAAGTTATTCATGTCTGAAAACTTGCAAAGAAACAATACATAGTTCATTTAGGACACTTATTAATGCTATTTATTACTTAATATGTAATCCTCTTGACTTACACACGTGGCCTCCAATTCTAGCTTTAACAAATAAAACTAATAAATATTGAAGCCCAGCCTTTACCCTAACCCAAACCTAAAACCAAGTCCAAAAAAAAAAAAAGACCACACTACCAGTAAGAATCTGACCAAATGTCAGAGCAATTAAAGTTTGTTCTCTACTGAGAGTTAAGCAACCTACAATTAAGAGTTTATACAAGTGTACTATGTTGAAGATGTGTGTATATTTACTGATATACACAAGTTTCAATTCTTATAGTAAGTACATGCAGGGCAATTCATGTGTTACTGATATTTGCATGCAGTTTTAAATCTGTAGCTATATTCACTTTATGGGTTTAAAGTATGTAAAATGCCCAATTCAGTTCATAGTAGGAGCCTCTAATCTCCCCTAACCTCAGCTAGGCCACTGTAGAGGGTGAGCAACCAGTACACGAAAGTCTTACTTCCTTTTCTTGCAGGAAATGGCTGGCGGTTGGACTGCAAGTCAAAGAGACACGCCAAGAGTCAAAGGTAAAAAGAACTTGGTGTATCTTACAAACGCGGTCGAGTGAGGGAAACTTGGTTTTACATCATCACGAATCAGACAAACAAATCAGTTGTGGTGAGTTTTCACATTAATTTGTTCCTTTTCAGACCTGTCTTCACCTCGACTTGCAAGTGTTTGTCACGCTGACCATAACCGCTCATCTCTAGTCTATAAAGTCAAAGCATCATCTGTTCATCCCATTGGACCATCAGCACCACCTTCGACCAGAAGGTCACCTCAGAACAGAACAGCAAACACCTTTCAGGTGCCTTTAAGGCAAAACCAGTTTATACAGTACCAGGTGGGTGTTTTTTACGAAATTAGTTTTACAATGAAAGAGATTTGATGTTTGAAATGTAAATTATATAACAGCCAGCTTGAATTATCAGGATATTGTTGTGCACAGAACAACAAATATAGCTGTTATTGTTTTTTCTTTTCTGTGTATCTGCAGCGTCAGTTTTCCAGCCCTGTCACATTCTCCTCTGAGCCTCCCATTGCCCGTGAAGTTCACATTCACCTCAGCAATGTAACTGGATTTCAGAATGGCATCAACAACACCATGAACATCTTTGCTAAAGATCCCCTGGAGAGGAAACGGCACCCAACAGCACCATCTAGCGTTAACCTCCCACCACCCTATTCAGGAAATTGGAAAGACAAGAAAGGAGGAGTTAGCTGAACTGACATAGGGTGTTTGGTTGTTGAGTTTGAAGTTCTCTGATTTTGTTTGGTTTATTGCTCAATAGGAAGATTGTGTTGACATGTGCCGTATGAAGGCTTGACTGGTTTGTTTTATTTTTATCTTTGTGTGTTTGCTTTTCAAATCTGGACAGGATTCAGATTGTGTTTTAGTCAAATGCAGGGTTTTTTAAAAGATGTATTACTTTTTTTAGACAGCTTATTTATTCTGCTTATTTTGTTTTTTACACCAGTGAACAAGATCTCACTTTTTTCCCCTGTCAGCATTGTCTGAGCCAATTCTGGTCATATGGTTTTGCTGTTTCCCCAACTGTGTCCTACAAATATTTGCAGTAATAATGCCAGCTCACCATCAGGTGCCAAAACTCATCATAACAACAGATTGCTTTTTAATCAAGAAAGGTCAACATATAATCGAATATGTAAAAAAATCCTCTTTTTTAAGCACATATGCTAAGTGACATAAACCTTTTATAGCATTTTTCTAATGCTGCAGTTTGGTATGTTAGATACTTTAGTGTGCTAGTATGCGAGGCAACATACATGAAGCATAGAGATCCAGGCCAGACTATCTGCATTGGAAATATGTAACTGGATCATCAAAATATATAATGAATATATGGTTTTGAAAAGTGCAAAGGCATGTTTGGTTTGTATTTACTGTGTACTGGAGCCCAGCCAAAATATGTTAACACTTAATTGTCTGTAAATATTAAATGCAAGACATTCAGAATTTGTAGCTGACGAAATGTTGTATGAAATGTTGGTATGTTGGCTTTGAATACTTCACTCAGTAGAAACACAATGTAGCTTCAGTGAAGTGTTGGAAGTAGCATTAATATTAAAATATTAAATAGTTTTGCAGTATGCAAAAATAATTATTTATCCCAAGGGATACGTGTTTTTGTCTCTTTTTGTCTATTTGAACAAGTCACGTGAATGCAACCATCAAAATCAACTGTACCTCGCAGCCCCAGACCAGTAATACAGACTGGGAACAGGCGATGCAGACAGACATGGCAGACAGGGATGAGAAACTGAACCACTGATTGAAGTAGAAGGCCAAAGGGCAGAGAGGAGAGCGGAGAAACCATAAACAGGAAAGTGAAAAGTGAAAAACAGAGCCAGAGGCAGAAATTCTGGCATATATACGGGATTGACTCAGACTTAAGTGTGATGAACAACAATGGAGCTTCATGATACACAGATACATTGTCACACAAATGTTTAAACACATTTCTAGAAAGTTTTTCTCAAAACTCTAAACGCAAACTACAAAACAGTTATTTACTTTGTCACTAAACAATCAGATCTTAAATAAGCACTGATACATTAGATTCAAGACACTACCATCAAAGGTGTTTTGGCTTCATGAGACCAGTGTGTAAAAAAAAAGGTTTTGCTTTTCTTGTTTTGGTCAAGTTTAGGGTTTCCTCATCCAAAAATATCATTTATAGTACTATATATTTATATATGCAACTCAAAAGTTACCTATTTTATATAGTATATAGCAAAACACAGCAATTTCACCTGCAACACAAAGTGTTCACTTGAACTGACAAAAGCAATTGCAAAACGCTGATGTACAAAGTATCAGAGGTGGGATGCAGATCTTGGTCGGGCCAGAGCAGCTCATTCACATCAGCTGTGATGTTCTCTCTAGCCAAACAGCAGGGCAAAAATACCTAGCATGGTGAAACCATTCCTGACATTCATGTGCATAGATGTCATCACATGTATTGCTCATTTATATGTGTATCCTCTGACACATGATTAAAAATTATTCCAATTGCAACATGAGTGTGAATAATTGGCAATCAGGGCATAGTATTTTGTAGGCCAGTGTGCCAAATTATGCAATTTGTGTTCGGTTTCGTAAGACTGTGGTTTAGAATGGTATTTGAGTGAGAGCAATGGATTTGTGCTTAGAGTCTAACAGTTTGGAGTCATGTTTATAATACACGAGCTTCAACTTTTTTCAGAATTGTGTGCAGAGTTCAGTTTTATGTGTAGAAAATGGAGAAAAACTGAGATCATATTAGTTCCCTGTTGGTATCGGACAACATTTAAGAATTACGAAATATCATGTCATACCCTTGAAGTCTGTAGGTGGAAGGTGAAGTATGAACAAAAGAACAAAATGAAGACTTAGTAATAAAATAAATATTACAATAATGTATTACATTTTTATTCAAATGTTGTGGGTGTTATAATAAATATTACACTTATGTGTTGTCTGAGTTTAAAACCACATGTTCCTAGAATTTAAGTTTTCATATTTTAAAGAGGGAATGCCTTAGAGCTGTGACAGTTTTTTGATTAATTGGTCAGAAAAATGTATCTGCAATGATTATGAGAAGCCATTTTTAAAGCAGCGCTATAACAAGAATTCTGTGAATTGAGTGTCTGGGTTTTGAACTGTAGATGGATAATGAATGATCATTTTAGAACAGTTATATTTTTGTGACATGTAGAGTGTCATGTCCTGTTTGACTTCATCTGTAACAAACTTTTTCTTGGTTTGTGTGTTGCTTTACTGTGAGAGTCTGTAGGTGGCACTGCTGTTTTTCTGTTGTGCTATGGTGCAGATAATCACATGTACCCTTGTCTTTTTATTCTTATACAAACTGGATCTAATTCTGCTGAAAATATTAATACATCATTTTCAGCTGAACAGGAACATATATTTTAATATGGCAAATACAAATAATGAACTCAACATAGCATTATTAGCATTGATTATGTGTCTAAATAAACATTTGCATTAAAAAGTAGGCTATTTGTTAATGAGTTTATCCCACTTGCTTTGTAATGTGGTTAGCATGTTTGAAAATTTGAGTCTGATATCTTCTATGGCCAGTTTTTATGACTTCTGAGAGACATTTATTACATAGTGTTAACTGGAACCAAAGTCTTCAGATAATTTTGTAGTCCAGACATGAATCTCCAAAGTGCTAATACAAGCCTCTGCTGTGCACCGGGGCATTGAGACTAATCGGTTATGACAGTCCAATGTGAGCTCAGCAAGCTTCTGGCACATGCTTCCTTCCTTCGCTGCCAATCCTCCATCTGCCACCGGATACACCGCAGGGACATGAAGGGTTGCTGTGCGTCAGCGGGGACAACTGTACCATATATAGGACAATAAAGTTGTAATTTTAGGATTTAAAACATATTCTTGCATTGTACTGTGGCAGATTCAGTGACTTTGTATGGATACTTTCTGAGTCAAAATATACCATTGTTCAAAATTGTACTATACTGTAAGTCAATTCACCTTTTGCATCACACAACGGGGATGTTGCTGTCTCTCTGACATCTGTCTGATTTATAGAGTATATATAAAGTGTGGAGGTGGTTTGGAGGCCACAGCACTGTCCACATTTACCATGGTCATGTGGTGAGTGTGTCACTGGATATAAACCTGTATATAAACTATAACATTTAAAGTTGTGGGGGAAACGTTACTGAGCTCAAATGTAAGGTTTGTTTAGAATAGTTAGCACCTTATGGTACTTTTAATGTTTCACATTATAGTATGATCAAGGAACAAAGTTATAACAAATCTAAATGAACATTGCCAAGTCCACACTATAGATTCTGATTAGTTAACTTTGCTCCAAAATAGCATGTAAACTGCTTAAAACATAAGTAAAGTGAACAAGGAATTGTCTATTTTACTACCAAAAGCTTTTTTGGTGCAGTTCACTTACAGGAGAGTTTGAATAGATTGATAATTTATTTAGATGTACCCTTTAGATTTAGTATAGACTACTCATAATTATTATTTCAAGTGTACAGCGTATGTTGTAAAAAACACTAACTAACTAATGACATTTCCACAAACTAAAATGTTCTAAGTTGTGTTTGCTAGATAAGCATCCAACAGCAGGTGGAGTTAAAAAGGTCAAATGTTCTTGGCTTTTCAACTGTGTTGGGTCGGTGAGGTGCCAGGTCCGATTTGTGCCAGGCAGCTTGGACCCTGCTTATACTTGCTTGCATGATATGCTTTACTGCATCCAACTGGTCTAGTAAGGTAATTGCTTCCTTTGTTGCTGCTGTACTTTTATTGTTTAAAGTTGGCTTAACTCAAATGTAAATGTAACTATAAGGTGCCTCTGCTTAAGCATTTAATTTAACTAGTTAACACTCACAAAGGTAGCTAGAAAGCACACACCATGTCCCAAAACACCAGTACTAGCTAGTCAGGTAGGGAAGATGCAGTATCTAGCTGGCTAGCAAGTTAGACACATAGATAGATGAAGGAAATAGCCACAATAATTTTCTTTATTGCCACAGATGCTTCCTATTTCATACGTCATGCATTAAAGAAAAATCACAAACCGTGGACACATTTGGTGCAAGCAAGCATAGACAACATGTTATAGTAGTTGGACAACAGACAAAAAGCCATAAAAGTGCAAGTGAAATTGAAATTACATTCAATGTATTTGGTACAAATAATTCACCCATTGATACATAAAATGCATCAAAGCTGTTCAATATTGTTCCCTGCTTCACTGTGTGTCCACTGATGTTTCCTTATTTACGCCAAAGGTTTTTTTCCCCAAGACAATCTTTAGTTAATACCCTGCCCACCCTTGGCCGTGACAGGAGCATCACATCCCATCGTACCTCACCCTACCCTACAAGGGGAACACCAGAAACCCAGAGAAAGTGGAGTACTTCCACCCTCCCATCAGATTCCCCCTTTCCAGTTTGAGGTAAGCCTTGTCCCCTCTCTCCATCATCACTAGCCCGGCATTGGTGGCAGCTTCCCTGGTCACGTCCTGGTCACCAGCAAAGGCCGAGATCACTGGCCAGCCATTGAGAACCAAGCTCACCTGGGGAACAGAGAGCAGGTTGTACCGTAGGAGACACTACAGGGCATTTACCAGAGAACAAATAGATGTATTTCCAATGTGAAACCATTGTTTCAAGCTGCCGGACTTACTTGTATTGTCTGCCTGTTGTACACTTTCACAACATGAAAGCTGAAACTGTAGACTCCTTTTCTGGGGGCCACAAAGATACTTCTGGCGGGATCAAAATGGCTGCCAACATTTACCAAGATCTGAGAGGAAAAGAAGATGAAGCAAAGAGTGATGAAAACTTTTTATATCTGGTAATTGATGATAAAATCTGTAACCCTTTATTGAACTACCACCTTTTGTTTATCACACTGAGTGAATAAAATGTTCAGTATGCTTAATACATAATACGGGTGATGCAATAGAGAAACTGGATGTAGCAAATAATTGTTTGTCATGTGGTTTCTGTATCATTCATTTTGCTGCTGTATTATAGTTCTTTTTGTTTCAGAGTGCAGCATAACCACTCGAGGCCTATAATTATGGTGTCATTTGCAATGTATCTGTTACCTGGTTAATGATAGATTCCAGTATATGTGACACTGACTCACATACTGAGACTGAGATGTCAATGCATTGCGCAGTATGTGCTTGTGAAAGCCTTTGTTCACACAAATATTGTGTTGTGTGCTGTCTGGTAAGTGTCTAGGGATTTCAATAGGAATAACCCAATTTAGAAACAGTAGCAGCAGGAAGTAACATTTCTATGAACTCAGTCACTTTAGGCCAGACAAGCATATGTCACATATTGGATGTTTGCCAGGATGTTTTGCAGAGACATGTCATGTAAGGATCCTATTGACTTTGATAAACCTATATGTTTTCACTTATCACCAACGGTAAATACAATTCCACTTACGCTGGTATAGACATTTGTGGTGCCCAGATGATGACTTTACTAAAACACCTGGCAAACAACTGCTAAACATCACCATGTTATTAGTGTCACTAGCATTGCCTAAATATAGAATCACAGAGCTGCTGTAAAAACAACAATACCTCAAAATACAGTCAAGTTTTGGTTCTTACAGCTGCTATGACTCTAAACACCTGTAAACTCTTGTTCTACATACTTTTATGGCTGAAGAAGCACCAAAGACTAAGGATATAATAGAAAGCATTAAGTTAAGCGTATCACTACAAAAATCACTTTTCATCCGCTCTTGTGGTAAATTTGTATTAAGGTAAAGTTTCATCTTTTTCCATTTTGTCTCTTACATACACAGTGTGCTTGGGCTATATATAGACCTGACCTCAACTGTGGACCAGGCCTTATGATGCTGGGCCTGGACCATATGTTTTGTTTTTTGTTGTTGTTGTTGTTTAGTGGTTTGTTTCAGAGATATTTAGTAAACTTTGTAGAATAGTTTCCTATTTTTTCTGAATGAAAATCAGGAGTTGGACAGTGTTGGATAGTGTTCTCTAATACCCTTCAGGGGATAAGCAGTACGATAATAAATAGAGGGAAGAATGGAAATCTGAAGCAGAGATCACTTTGATCAAGGAGAAATGTTGTTTTCTTTTAACCTTGGCAGACTGGGGTGGGTAAATGAGGTAATTAACTTCCTAATTTCTTGTTCAAACAAGTAAATATATGGACGTCTACAGTACATACACACACACTGCACGCTGCACTAACCCACCTGGTCAAAGTAGATGGTCATGGTGCGGTTGCTCATCTCTGAGGGTTCATGGTTGGTGTTTCGGATGGCTGAAAACGCCACCCGGCCGGTTCCTGACCTCACCGACATTCCCAGAGCATTACCTGACGGCTCTGCAGAGGGGGTGGAGTCGCAAACCACCAGACACTTTCCCTCCAACACGATGGGCTCAGTATCGTTCTGGCAGCTGACCTCAGCGGGCCCCCAGTAGACAAGAAGCAGCAATCCAGTGAAAAAGATGTAGCAGGGAGCAGTGTTGGGTGAAGAGGGCAGAGATGTGCAGGTCATAGTTCTAGTGGTGGATGTACAGTGAGTGTTTACAGGCTTTGCAGTTTTTTTGGAGAACCTTTCAGCAAGTACGTGTCTTCTTGGAGAGCACCTCACTTACTCACGTGACAGGATCATAATTTAACTTGGAAACACCTCACATCTCCCGGTGCATTACATAAAGTGATCAGGTAATCCTCAACTAACAGTTCTGCCAACAGCGGGGGGAGTGTCTCTGGAGATGACTATTAGTTGGCAAGAGGACAGTTTTCCATAATATCAGGACAGGAAGTTCTTATATGGACTGTGCTGGTGGAGCCTATGCAGTTCCTCGCAGGCAGAATCAGTCATCTGAGTGCTGACACAAAATCCAAAACCGGTTTGGAGGTTGTCAGGGCTTCAGGCCTGTTTGAATAACAGAAGACAATTTTGCACATGAAAATTTATGTACTTGAAAACAATGTCACAACTGAAAATGAGGCACATGTCAATGTCAGCTTGTTGGTTGTGTTGTCACATAACAGGTGATGAATACAAATAGATTCTGATTGGATGATGTAGGGAGTTCTGAATTCACAATAAAGTTACAGGACAACGGTTAAGCTAACCACTTAAAATGTGGATCTAGGATGTAAACAAGCCCAAATATATATCCTGCAGTATTCCAATTATTTTTTGTGGCTGTGATTGTTTCTTAGTGAAAAATCTACCCCAAATTGTATAATGCACTATAGGTCAGGGTAACACTGTCCTAATCTGTACAACAAACCTGCAATCACAAATACATTTTTGTATTAGCAAGAAACATATTCTCTAGGAAACAAGGCTGGTGTAAGACCTTAACTTGCTGTATTAGTGGTTTTTGATGAGTGGTGTTTGCTGTGCACTGCCTGTTTCCTCCACTTTTCTGCAGCAAACCTCCATTGTGTGGCAGCACTCTTCTCCAGTACACCACAATCTTTGACTATTTTACCTTCATCAGAGTGGCATCTACGGCTGCTCTGGTTACCTCATTAAATACAAAAAAAAACCATAAAAAAAACACAATTTCTTTTAGTGTAGTCACATTTAGCACGAAGTTGAATTGCAGCTTGCCATGCCTGTTTTCTGTGGTCAGCTGCTGTGATACAGGTCAAGAAAGGCAGGAAAAGAAGTATGAAGAAAAAGAGAACTACAAGAATAGCAGTAAAAATGCATATGTTAAAGAGAACTGAAGAAGAAGGGATGAGGTAATGTTTTGGATAGGAAGAGTCCCACGTGAGTCCTGCCAGCTGGACCCAGGAGGGGGGACAGAAGACTATTGCAGTCCCACCACCGAGAAGCCATCTGTGGGTAAACACTCCCACTCTTTGTCCCCCTGTACTTTTCCAATTAAAGCCCTGTCTATGCATATGCATTCCTTTACACACACACACACACACACACACACACACACACACACACACACACACACACACACACACACACACACACACACACACACACACACGCACACACACACA
>OMLM01008976.1:0-45630 GCA_900302695.1 Helostoma temminkii | reverse complement strand
TATAAGTAAGTACTGTATGTATTTTGTGGGTGTTTTAAGTATTGCAGTGACCTTGCGGACCACAGGGCTGCCATCATTGATGAGCTGGGCCAGCATCATGGCAACGTTGTGGTCGATGGTGGTGGAGTGGTCTGTCCTCTCAGCAGAGTTCCCCACAAACGTCCCCAGAGCAAAGACAGCTGCACACCTCACCTACAGCAACACAAACACAACATTTTCAGTCTAATTTCCTCTTAAAACTGTGATATCTGCTCGCCATGGTAATTATAAAATGTTGGGATGTTTGTCAGATCAGTGGAGGAAAGTTTTAGTGGTAATTTTGGTTCAGTTTTCTCTCACTATGAAATGCACAACAGATTATCAGCCATCTGCTTTTTGTCACTATAACTCATAACTTTCTCTTCCCGCTTCACTGGGTATTTAATCCAAACTTGCCATAGCACAGAAACAATTTCTCACATGGGACTGGATTCAAAGCAAATTACAGCATGAGAATGAGCGTTTGGGAGTATTTTTGGAACACATTCTTTGCAGGCATCAGGGTACATCACCACGGCCACGTTTGATTCTTGTGACGCTACAGCAAACAGATGTTGCTTTGATTTGGTTTGATTCGCTCCAGTTACAATGATCACCTGAAACATATTGTAATTTTTTTTATAACCTGAAATAAAAGAAAGTCAGAAAACAACAGTGATTTGAAAGCAAATTAGAAAATAGCTATTTCATAACGGACAGCTTCTTCATCTACTATCTTCATTTACATTGAAATACACCTGTACAATGCAATACAGTACAATGATGGTATTACCTGTCACAGTGGTGGTTTGATGGTAGAAAAGCCATATTTACTGATTATGTCAGACTACATCTGCCCTACATTACAACACAGTTAAATACAAATGAGGGATATTTGTGTGTGTGTTTGGTTGTAACATAATTAACATATATCTTAATAATCACAACATATATGTTAAAAATCACAATTACAAAAATAAAGAGAATCATCTATACCCAGTTAAAGTGAACATTCAGATTAGTTACATAATGTCAACAAAAGCATTCAGTGTATTATGAATTTATATTTCTTAGATGCATGTGTATATCTGTGCTGTAGTGATCTGCAACCTGTGACATTACAGGTTGTCTTGGTTCTATGTATCCCCTCACATTTTTGCTTAAAGTGCATTGAAACTACTTTTATTTATTGTGAGCAGGCGCCTCAACATAACACCCAACGAGAACTTTAAACCTCAATCATTTAGCTGTAATTGTGCTATTTCGCTACAATTACGATGAGTCAGTCTGAGTCTCCTGCGGCTTTAAAACAACAAACATAATGCGCGCGCTGAAGAATCCTAATGTAGAATCAAAAAACAATTTGGAAAATGCTGCTGAAAAAGTAAAGGCATGTTGGTGTGTGTGTTAGCTCAGACAGATCAGTCGCAGACCTCAGTTTCAACCCTACGGCCAAAGCTGCTGTCTGTCCAGGGGAAGGAGGAAGTTACTGCTGGAAGCAGATGTTCTTTGTGTGTGAGTGCATGCTAATGCGAGCAGTGTGTGTGTCAATGGGGGCGCCAAGTGTCTGTGTGAACTTCAGGGCAAACTCTGCCTCACCATCCCAGCGGTCCACACATGACCCAGTCAGATGCGGACCACACAGGTCCAGTGTGGGTCTTCTCTTTCATAAAAGTTGATCTTAGTAAGTCTGCTGTATTCACTGAAGATTAGATTTTAGTTTTATATTTAGTCAAGTATGTGTGACAGTGTCAGTAACCTCTTGTCAACAATGAATACTAAAAGTTTGACTGAACACAAACCTAATTTAAACTTTTTAAGCTCTATTAATGCCAGTTAACACTAGAAAACACAAAAACTAAAGGAGATTTTATTTCTGAAGATCTAAGAATGTTTTAAATCCCTTTATAACTGATTCCAAGGCCCAATGTGCTTCTTTAGCTGTGGTCAAAACAATATACATCATATGACATGCATCTAGTGCTTTATATTAGCCTCTATTATGTTTTCATTGTGTCTCAAATTAATCTTAACAGCAATATATTTTGCTTTGTGTTCTACCGCATGTTACAGATGCAGACCACAAACAAACAGAGGCAGAGGGAATGGGATGACTCCAAACAGGAGAAGGACTATGATTAAGCCCAGACAAAATGAAAAGCTTGTACTTAAATATTGTGCCATAATGAAATAATAATTAAAAAAAAGATAATCCAAAGAGAATTCAAATACACAGATATTCAAAGCGTTGTCAGATCTAGCTGAAAAAATGAGGCTGAACTCCAGACTGAGATTTTACATATTATCTTGACATAAGTATTTTAATTAGATACAAATGGTGCTAGACACAATGATTCACCATAGCTAAACAAAACTCAGTTATTCATTAAACAAGATATTGGTTCTTCTTGATTGGCTTTTTCTGCAGCACGGCACTTAAAATGATTAAAATCACCAGAACTCTGGCAATGACCTCTCACCTCAGGGATGGGATCTGAGAGCAGGGTGTAGAGCTTCTCGTGAGCGCTGTCCCGGACTCCACACCAGCGTGCTGGGTCAAAGTTCTGCCAGATGCGGCCCAGGCAAATGGCCACCCACTGGCGGAGCAGGGGGTGTGGGTCTGACAGCTGCTCCAAGCAGTTGGCAATCAGGTTACCCTGCAGACAAGCCTCCTGGAGGGGGAGAAGGAGGGTGAGAGGGAAGGGAGGAAGGAGGGGTGAGGCAGAAATGATGAGTGTGAGAGATGTTCAGTTTTATAAATATACGTTTTGCAGTTTCAGGGTTCTGAAATTGATATCTGTAAAGGACTACATTGAGGAAATATACAATGATTTTAATAACTGTGAGCTGAAGCAATAACAGCAAAAAGACCATTAGACATAATCATTCTCCTGAGTCACCAACTATTGAAACACTCAAACTTTGTGCTATTGTCTATGTGCAGGAGATATTGGACTGCGGTGGGCTACAGTGACCTGCCAGCATTTTATATTTATTAAAAGTAATAGATCTGTGTCATATATCAATGTAACCCTCCAGAGCAGCACAGAAGCTCAAACTTGAAATGCATTAGCCAGTTAGTCTCTGCTAACCTGTAACCTCACACTGATGGTCTGTCAAGGTTTGAAGTTGGTAAAAGCGCAATGCAAAAGCAGGTATCCTTTATCTGAAGTCCTTTTAAAACTTTCATTTTAATTGATTTATTCTGAGCAGAGCATTAACAAGCACTCTGCTGTTTTCCGTTGCCTTTGTTTTATCTTTTCATAATGTAACAAACAGAGCATTACCTGGCTATAGAAGTAATGATACTGAATATTAAAAACACATTATTTCAACATACACATATCAGGCCTGACTGGAATGACCATTCAATTTACCATAGTGTAAATTTTTTATAGCACAAACCAAAAACACTGTTTTTGTAGGGGCAGGTTGCTCAAGACCATTAAATATGAATTAGAACAGTTTGAAATAATAGATCAATGTGTTTGAAGACTTTATAGAGAAACCCTGAGTTGGTTGTTGGCAACCATTTAGTCTGAGGTCTAATTTGCTTTCTACCGGTGAAAAAAGTTTTTGAGTTACTCGATTTGTAACAGATGGGGGAAACAAAGCATTTACTCATTAGCACTAAACCATGTTTTACATTTTGTTTTGTCTGTGGTCTGTCGTCTAATAGGACTAATAGTCTCCATGTGTTTGTTACTTTCCAGGTGAGTTTTACTAGCTTAAAGAATTGCAAACACAATGTACATTTAGTGCATCTTGTTATGTAATATTACTGTCATGTCTTTGTTCCTTTGGCTACTAATGATAATGATATGATATGATATGATAATATATTTACTGTTAACTACGCAGTCGCACATGCAACATGGCGCCTACTGTACGTATGTAAGTAACCAGCATGGATTTGGTGCGTTGACATAACACATAAGCATAAGCTTGATTAAAGATCCACATGTATCATTTACTAATTTTATTTCTTTTCGATCGCTGTCACACACTTTTCAGTTGACTTAATGAACTGGCTATGAGCACAGAGTGGGATACAGTTTTAACAGCGCTTGACCGGTTAATCAGAGAAAACACAAACAAACTGAAAGGGAACTGTTCAGACAACAAGCTGTCTTATGAAGCTAGGATAAAATATACCTAAAAACAAATATAAAAAAATCTTTAAATTATGATCCGGCTCTCTCTCTAGATGTGGCTTTTATTGTTACTTTTTGGTACACGAGCTTGTGTGTGACAAATCACCAGTCATATCCTCTGCGCTGTGATGATCCTCCTGCATTAAAAGTTCCTTGTGAACATAAACACCTCATACCCACATCAACCACAACAAATTTATTGTGCTGAGACTCGTCCTCAGTCTCCTGCAGATTGTGGCGTAATAAAAACAATCACAATCACTTTATCACTAGCGACACAATGTGCCCCCGTCTCTTCAACGTCCTTTACTTTCTTTATGTGTCTCATCGCTCTTGCATTGTTCCCCCAGGTCTGCTCGGAGCTCCCAGCTCAATCCTGAGAGCTGGATTATTAAGACGCCAGTGCTCAGTGACATGTTCGCAACAGCGATGACGCAGTAATGAGCGTTGTTGTTGAAAATAAGAGGGATAAATAATGGAGATGTGGAGCAGGCAGAGAGTCTCTCTGTAATTGTTGGAGATCATCTATTATTAACAGGCCTGTGAGAGAGGTAGAGGCATTAAGGACACAGTGGTATGGAAGACGAATGGGTGTTTCGGAGCTTGAGAGCCCATTCAGCTTTTCTGATTTGTTACATTTATATAGTGTCGAGAGAGAAAAGTATTGTAAGGCAGCGAAGACAAAAAAATGAATGAGTCAAATAACAGTCACAACTAGACAGAAAAATAACCGCAGAGAGCAGGAGACAGTGAGCGAAGGGAGAGATGGTGGAATATTTCTTTGCTGAATAGTGTGTCAACAAGTAACAGTAACAACCTTTGGTGTTTGATCAGAGTTGGACACAAAAGGCTTCTGGGATTGAACAGCGGAGGCCAGAAGCAGACCCAAGTGACTATCAGTGATAAAGTGTCACCATGAAGGTGGCTGGGTCGAACACAGAGATTATAGAGGGATTGTTGGTGACAAAACTGTCACATAACCAATATCCCCTGGAAATTCACAATGGGCGATGAAGTCATTTCTCAAAGTGACGAGTGACCCCGAAATAACCCACTGTGGTTCTAGTGATGGAAGCAACAACAGTCTACTTCTGTGTTCCTTGCAAACAAGGGGAAAGCAGTGAGCACACAAAGACGCACATATCCAAACATGTTCATACACACTCATACCTGCCCTGTGTTGTAGCTGTTGACGATAACAGCCAAAATGAAGACAGCCATGGTTCGATGCTCAGCCTGAAACAGAGAATGACTACTGAGATCTTTGGACTACAAGTCTCTTTCTGAACTTCTCTGTTGAACCTTTTAAACACCTTTCAGCATATCAGGAGACAAACAGCGACATATACTCTTTACATATACATACACACATTCACATGTTGACACAGTATGTTGATACTCACTGGCATATAATTGTCAGCCAACACAGACAGGAAATACTTGTGCCCATTGTCCTTCACCAAGTCAGCTTGACATGACTGCAGAGACATGGAGAGGCAGAGAGGTCATGTTCCACTCACACACTCACTACAGTCCCGACACGGTAGCATCTACAAGCCTCAAATAAAAGCTGTTTTACTGAACTTTTCCCAGGTTTGAAACTAAGATTGGAACACATCAGAATGGAAATGTGTATCGTCTATGATTCGGAAATACTTGATGTAAAAATGTGACAAGCTCTCAGGAAGTTTTCTTTGAGGAACTTACTGCATTTTTCATTAGGGCTTATTCAAGTTTTAGTCTGCAGCAAGATGAGAGATCAAAGTTACAGTCTGACAAAAGTGTGTGGCACTACACTGTTTGGTTTCCTATTAAAGAAATATCAAGACAAATAAAGTCATTGTAAACAATACTGTCAGTCTTTCTGAAAATGAAGCTATATTTCATCATGCACAAATGAAACTAAATCAGCTTTACATTTTTAAGATTAGATTTTAACTCAAATCTCCCAAAACAAACAAATAAATAAAAAATACAATTAAATTTAGATTGATCCCAATTCCTTTAGTGAAAGCATTCAACAGCGTCAAGACACTGTACGACACAGGTATGTTTTTATGTGATATGATTGTGAATGCAATACTTGTGGTATAAAAGCTATTCCTTTTAAATGTCTATTCACTTTCCCTTATTTATCCCCAGTGTCAGACATTATGATGCAGACAGAATTAATTTAATGGCAGTAACCCTGTGATTCAAAAATGCTGATAAAATAAATGCTTCAAGGCAATAACGGGTTAGAGGAGATGAGGCAAGAAGATTGTGATGTGTGCGTGTTTTACATAACTTACACTGTCCACAGCCAGGATTTTAGCCCAAATGAAAACCAGCAGTGGCCGCAGCTCTCTGGCTGAGCTCTGGAGCAGCTTTAACACGTAGGGGAAGATCCCCACCGACAGAGCCTGGAAACAAAGACACACACAAACACAGTGTTGACTTTGGAGTTATGTACGTTATCATATTTGACATATTTGTCATATTTGACCACCTAGAAACATCTGTGCTCTCAAATGTTAACATATAAAGAAGAATGGGAATTCTACTGAGCAGGAGACAGTGACAGGTACAGTAACAAAAACTATGGCCTAATGTGCATAATAAGGCAATCAAGGCTGGATCTGACCCAGCCCCAACATTAACACCATGTAGTGGTGTGGTGGACAGGGGTCATCATTGGCACTCATCTGCCACACTGAATTTCTTTCTTTAAGTCACATAAATAGGAATAATTTAACATATATTCCTTTCAAAGTTTGTTCTAAGATCTACATGATTAATTAACACTACTCTTGTGGTCTGTGCAGTAAGTGTGGAGCTGAACCAAGTAAATGATTAGTTTAAGTTAGCTTAGCACAATGAGTCAGAGCAAAACTGCTAGTCTTGAAAGTTAGAAAAATACATCTAGAAATCAAGCTGAAGCTGACTAAATAACCATACTTTTTAAAGGTCCCATATAATGCAAAATCAACTTTTTCTTGTCATTTTTATACTTTTATATGGCTCTTAGATGTTTGTAGACACACACCAAGTAGGTTGGAAATACAATCCTGGCCCATTGTGTGCCCAAACCCAGCTCACTCAGAGGTGCGCTCAAAACTACCTGCTCGCATTGCTGCACACTCGCTTTGGCATCTACAGCCTACTAGCTTCCTAACCTATCAGAAAACTACAGGAACCATCCTTACACACAAAAGGCTCTACTGTTGGCTGTAACAACACACACACAAAGTCCATTCTCTCTACCATTAGCAGAAGACGAGTGCATTACTTTTATTGTACATGGTTTGGCGCCAACAAAACTCCCGACTGATTTGTATGTCTGTGCATACCACTTCACCTCTGACTGCTTGGAGAATGAGTGTGCTTTTAATGCTGGGTTTGCTTCACGTCTGAAACTGAAGCCTGGATCCATACCAACAGGCTGTGATCCACTGGCTAATCCTCTGGTTGTAGGTGTATTATTTAATATCAGTGTGTATATACATTACTGATTTAGCATGCTATGGCTGTATACTGTAGGCTCACTGCTTGTACCCATACACATTGTACATATGTTACTCTGTGGCCCCACAGGCACATTTTCAGACATTTTTCAGCATGAACATTCACAGACATATTCAAGAGACACCAGGGACCTGCTTTTTTTTGTCCCCTAAAGGGGTAAAATATGAGACCTTTAAATCTCTAACTCTGTTACTGTGTTCACTGGAACTTTAGAGCCGGTGGCAGGCGTACTTCTGATTTTTGAGTCATGGAAGCTGTTTCCTCCTGCTTTATGCTAAGTTAAGCCATACATATATTATAAAAACAAACAAGCATATTTCCTTTCCACCAAAATGAAGAAAAAACAAAGAGGAAAGAAGAACGAACAAAAATTAGATCACGTTTTCACTAAAAATTTACAGAAGTTGTATCATTACAAATACTAATTATGCCTAAAAGACAAAGACATATTTTCCTAAGTGGCTATATACAATTTGCATTTTATGATTTTGAGATATCTGACTTATACGTTAATGGAAGACAAACAACGTTTATGCTTAGATATTATGCTCAGAGTTCACTGAAAAAAAATACACCTGAAAAGGTCATCAGCCTTTCTTTCTTGCAAAACTGTCTTCACCATTCACTGACCAGTAGTACTAGTACAGTGAAGCCTGTTGGTCACGTGTCAAGTGTAAGTGACAGATATCTTCAGCACATAATCACTTGAAGGTTTCAACACACAGAAAACAATAATAATGTAATATAACCTATGTATACAATATGCATAAGTGTCAGTCTTATGTTGAGAACTTGAACTGAACCCATCAATGAACGCACCAGACTGACAGCCCATGGTCCCAGGTCCAGAAACCGTCCAAGTAGGTCTAAAGCCCGGAGCCGATGCACCTGACTGAGGAGAACCTAAAAGAAGACAAAGGTCAGAGGTCAACTGTGCCACCTCCAAACCGAGAGGAAGCAGGAGATTAAAGGAAGAGGAGGAGGAGGAGGAAGGACAGCGGGAGAAACGGCAGAGAGGATGAGGAGGTGGAGTGAAACAGGTGGCTCTCGCACCACTATTGCTAACAAACTGGCACCAGGTCGTGCTTGTTTACTCTCACACACACACACACACACACACACATACACACAGTATGTGAAAGTGTGTGGGCGATTGGGTGCGTCCTCTTGGCTGCCATTTCACTTGGCTCTTAAGGAGATCCTGGATTAAGACAATACCCAAGTGTGTGGGTGCGTTTTGGTATATGTGGTATTTGTAGATGCTATGTGTGCAGAACAAAGCACTAGGAGAATTTATTTAAGAATGCATATGGTACGTGCCAAAAACACATAGGTATGTGTGTGTTCTTTATGTAGCATTAGGAAGTGCACGACATAGCCTGAGAGAGGACTGGACACCACTCCAGCCCCATGTGACTGTCCCACAGTGTGTGTGGGTACAAACATATGGAGGAACCCAGGTCAAACACCACACACACACACACACACACACACACACACACACACACACACACACACACACACACACTTCCTCCAACACAATGTATTATTAGCGCCCTACGTGACTTTCATCTATGAGCGTGACCACCCAAACAGAAGGAGGCCGGGGGAAGACCAGCCCAGGGTTGCCTTCGGTTACAACAAAGAATAATCGGTGTGTGTGTGCGTGTGTGCGTGTGTGAGATGCATGTGTGTGCTTTGTAGGAATAGGAAAATCCAACAAGCAAGGATCAAACCTAAATCTCTCTCTCCTTGTCACGACTCATTTTATTAACTGGATTTTTACAGAGGTTACTGAAATTTCTGCACACACAGAAAACACGCACGATTCAAATAACACATTAGCATACATGTGCCATTTGATCATAACAGATTGCGTGAGCTGCTAAAGTACATTAAAATGTATGAGAATGTGTGTGCATAGATATTTGTCTCTGTTTTTATTTGCCCAACACCTTGACTCCAATCTCCTTTCCTGCGATGAGTAAGCACTTCCTATTATCACGCTGCGTGTACAAGCCCAGAGACACATGCTGTCATGTTATTACATAACGCACACACACAAACACACACGTCTTAATCACCTCAAAGGCACCTAAAGCCAAACGGGTGTGTGAACCTACATGTGCTGATGTGAGCGCTGTTTTAAAACTTAGAGACGCTGTAATCCCTTTGCAAACTCTGTTAATCCTTCCTGGATGAAATGGCTGATGTTAAGACAACCCTGCACTATATTGCTCCTTCCTGATCTCTGTTGTCCTCCCTTTGCTCATTTCATTAAAGTGCATCATTGATGGATTACCCTCTGTTGCTCATTACTTGTCACTCTTTACGTCTTTCAAATGATGCCAGGTTATATTTAGGTCATCAAGTAAGTTGCTTCTTATGCAACTGTGATGTATACTATGCGTAACACAAGAGAGCATAAAGCCACCTTGAGACTACATTGGTGCAAAGATGCATTATGCTGTCTAATATTAAAGGCTATTGCTGCTTTACTTCCTCTCTTCAGCTCTGGTGTCCACAACAGCAGCACACGCACACATGCTTTCACACACCATTCAGCGCTGCCCGATCAGCCTGCCATTTCCTCTGCTCTTAACGGCTCCCGACAGCACTGCTGTATAGAGGGGCTGCGGCGCACAGCGTGCTGAGTAAGCAGGAAATTACCATTCAACACGGACAGCGGCACACTACTACGCTGTGATAGAATACAGCACCACAGCTGTACAACCCTGTGGGGGGGTGGTGATGGGAGGAGGACAAGAGAGGCGAGAGAAGAAACATCAGAGTGCTGTAACTCAACAGCTGAAGCAGACTACAAGGTTTTGGCAAGAATTAAAACATCCCAAACAAATTTAACACCACTACAGGGAACACACAGCAGACATTATTCTCGACAAAGCTTTTGTTGCTTGGTTGGAATGAAGAAAACTGGAAAATTCTGACCCCAATTTGTAGAAAGAATTTTGCAGGCCATATCACACTTCTCTTAAAAGTGGCAATCTTACAGAAAAAAATTCCAGTAATGCTTAAACAGGGAAGAGTGTGGGGACAGAAAATAAAATAATAATGCGTTCTCACAAAGTAGTTGGCAGAAACTGGGCTCTGGCAAATCTGTAGGTCTGGGGATGTGCGTTATTTTCATGCTCTGCTCTGACTGTCGCCAAAGTCGCCATTTATAAACACCGTCTGGTGAAATTAAACTTGATTAAAATGGACATTAAACAAAAAAACGGCAGAGAAAAGGAGGCAAATCATGGCCACTTTAGTTTTTAATTGTTTTGATGTTTTTTGAGCAGCTAAAAAAGCAATCTATGTGCACTTCCAGTCTCTCCATCCTGTCCTGTTACCACATAAGACTTGAGTTTGGCCATTCTGAGACCTAATCTTGTAGTCATGACTCAAATAATAACCGCCAGAGCAATCTGAAGCCTGGTTCACTGATATCAAGAGTACAGAGCTAAAACAGACTGCTTCTTGTGTGTGTGTGTCGGTGTTGGGGGAGCTGACTGTGATCGAAGAAAGACATGCAGACAAACCAGTGCTGCATTCCAATGACAAAACTGACCGAATTCAGAAATCAGCTTACTGAAGACACTGTAGGTGAGCAGCTTCCTATACATGATAATCAAGGTTTATCATAACAACCAGTGATTTATTATTTATCCAGTTTTCCTTTATGTGCTTTGGAAACACAAACGTGTATACCAGACATTCAAAAAAGCAAACACAGAGCCAGAGAAACCATGATGTGTGTGTGTGTACCTGCAATACAATTGGGAGCTGCTCGGGAGGGTTTCTGTTCTCCACACCCATCGTCAACCACACCTGAAACGCTGTCAGCTGCTCCGCAAAGAAAGGACTGTGCTGTGGAGACACACACATACACACGTTAAACACCAATTTGAAGGTTCTACTGCACTACCTCATTCTCTCTCTCTCTCTCTCTCTCACACACACACCTAATCTAGCCTACAATATCATTTCATAGAAGCCCTGACACAATGAGCTCAGAAGTGACACTGCACTGCAGTAACAACATAAATCCTGATCTATCATAATCACCTTCCCTATCCTCTCTCTCTCTGCTGTGACTGTGGCAGTTTGCCTGACTGATTGATTGGTTGCTGGCTGCAGAGTTTTTGATCACGTCGAGTGTTAATATTGCAGTGCGAATTACAACAGCATTGTAGACTGTTGATGGATGTGGAGATGGGAAATAGCAAAGCTTTGTGGCTGGATGGCTAAATTAATGTGCACATAATCAAGGCTTGATCTCTCTATACACACACTCACATACTGTACTGTTACAGGAAAAATAATGTAACAGCACTTTACGGTTGACACAGCTTAAAGATTGACTTTCTGTATTTGAAACATGTCAGGTACTCTGGGTAAAATTGTACTGCTTCATTCAGTACTTTTATATATTTATGACAAGTAATGTTGTTTGAGAACATTTATTACAAAGATAAATAAAATATAAATTCAATTTAAGAAATTGAAAGATGTTTTAATAACATATAGAAAGCAGTTTGTTATTGGTTTCAGGATCATAAAACTACTTTAATTACTTTAATTACTATTATTCACATTTTGCAGGAGTTACCCAATGTATAAAACAATAATTCACAATGTTGTATTAAAGTTAACTTGATCTGGAACAGAACAAGCAGCAGGAAGGGTAGGAATGGATGAAAAAGAGAAAAAAAAAACAGTTTTTGCTCTGCCTCTGACATTAGATCACTACCAAAGTCTTGGTCCGACGGTGCAACTTTACTGCCTTTTACAAGCAACAAACTCAGTCTATAGGTGTATTTTGTGGCTTTCAATTAGGGCTGAAACGATCGCTTGAGAAGCTCGAATAACTTGATTACAAAATGTTCTCGATGCAAATTCTTTCCCTCAATGCTTTGTTTAATCTATGTGTTAAATCACAGTTCACAATTTCTCCGACTATTTGATGGTGGATGGGGGGAGAAAAAAATGGGGTAAATTACAACAACAACAACAACAATAATAATATTTAGTATTTTATTTAACACAAATACAGAAATGTATTTGTGTTAATGCATATATTGTCAACTACTACCAAAATGATATTTTCTGGGGTTTGTTTGCCAGAAGAATATATATACACAACATACTGAATGTGTGAAGGTGGGTTACTGCCAATATTCAGTAATGATAAAAAAATAAAACTGCAAAATTTGCTAAGCATATTTCTTCTGTAGCTCTACTTGCAGAAGACACGAAGTGGAGATAAACAGTTCAGAGAGGAATTAAAGGTTCCTGACGAAGAGGTAAGACGGAAAGCTAAGATCTCCTATAGTAGTCCTCAGAGGATCAATTATGGTGCTAGTAAGTGTTTTCAGCCCAAGTGGAAGAAAAAATAGAGGCATGAGAATGGACAACTGCTCCCAGGGGAGAGCTGGAGAAGATGCCCACCTCCGAAAAGGCCAAGATAGAAGTGCTCACATCAGGAAAGTTGTCCCAGTCTCACTGTTTCTACACTTTCCTGATTAGTTTGCTTTCCAAAGCATCTGTTGCTGCTGGTTCTGTTCAGCATCTGTGTCTTACACGCACACACTCACTCAACAATGAGTTGTATTGTGCAGATAAGCCATCAGCCTCTTGCAGTGTGTTTCCATTATACTGAGCACCTACATCACAGTCCCCTGTCAAGTCAGTAAATATAACAAACACCAGTGGCTCAAAGTGCAGGACCAGTGGTTTCTGCACATTTTATTTATTTGACAGTCATACTTGAATTATCAGACTTGACATTTTACAATGTTCTCCACTGGGACTGCGTGTGGGAATTTAACAAAGATGCTGTACATGCTGGCGGTGGAGAACCTGCAGTGCAGACCACAACTGTTTGGGATTTACAAGCGTCAGTGGTGGATAGATCCAAGATAGGAGCCATCCATCAAAGCTAGATGTCCCAAAACCACCCACCCACTCATACACACACAGAGGTCTAATTGTTTAGCTCTTTCACACACACTTACTCTGAAGGCAGTGCCCTCCTCGATGATGGTAGGCAGCTGAGAGAGGCAGATGTCCACAGCCAGGTCCCATGCTTGCCTATGGACAGGAAATGTACACACACAAATTACATTAGAGTTTGCAAGGAATTCAAACTAAAATCTCCAAAAAGCAAACATACTGCCTGACTGATACGGATATCTAGAGGTGGAGGTACTTAAATATTGTACACAGACCTTTTGCACATTTAACTTTAAATGGCTATATGGCCATAAATTGCTGACCAATCTACAATAAATGACCCATAATTACAAATAAGTGCCTTTCTGTAGTCAATGTAAACAAAAGAAATAGTATAGTGTAAACTACTACACTTTAGGTAAATACTAAGTATAAGTATCATAATTAAGCAAAAGTCGGGTACTTCAAAATAACATTTTGCATTGTAATAATACACCAGTCAATATGCACAGAAAATGTAATCTGTAGTTCTCGAGTCAAATATATAATGTTGATATTGTTTTTTCATTATTTCATTTGGTTTATGAGACAGAGCCACCTTCCTCCACAGCTCCATTTCTCACTTTGGTGCCCTTTGCAGGTGCCTTTGGCAGTGCACATGGTTCAGCATGTGGCTAACCACACACCATACACAGCACGCTGCAATGCACTGTGCTCTGACTCCTGTCAGTGATGGTCAACATTACATCAGCAATTTGATGCAGAACAAATGACACTGGTTGTCCTTCCTTTGACCACTTTTGGCAGGTACTGATTTGTGCATCAGTAGCACCAAACAACACCTGCTGTTTTGGAAATGCCCTGAGCCAGTCGTCCAGCTATCACAGTTTGGCCTTGTCACGGTATTTCAGGTCCTTACTCTTCCCCATTTTTGGGCAACTGACTGTTCACTTGCTGACTAATATATTCCAGCCCTTGAGAGGTGCCACTGTAACAAGACAATCACCCCTCAGTGCTTTTCATGTTGTGGCTGATTGGTGGACTGACACCACATACTGTACCTGTAGTAAGACAATATATTGGTGTAAATCTTCCATACACCCTTAATTCAGTTTAAAATGATTCACATTTTTGTGACGGAAGCGAGAGAAACAAATGCAGCTGACCACTTGTGTCCTTTGTGTTTTTATCACACCTCTCACAATGATTTTCCTTAACTCACACTCACTCTCCATGCACCTGCACCTGTTTAGATAACCAGCCCGAGGACCTGGAGAGGGCGGCAAGGAGACTTTAATCCCCTTTTACACACTAGCTCTTCTCTCGTGGTCATTATATTTAATTCATGGGGTTATGTAACTCACATCAAATCTTATCACAGCTTCTCTATTCGTTTTTTCTTTGTGCCTTACTTTTCAGCTCTTGCAGAAAATTGAGCTCAGGGCCTCAATGGGGCTTTTTCCTCTCAGTTAGTGCAAGTTAGGGATTGACTCATGTTCCCAGTCAATGCACTGAAATGTAATGTGATGCTGAAAGAGTGTGATTGAGTTTACTTTGTCTCATATTCTTTCTGCTTAAGCAGCTTTTCCTATTAGCTGACAGTGGCATAATAGAGTTGTACTATTGGTAGAGAGCACATTGCTAAGGATGTAATGGCGCCAGAGCTGTTATGTATGTGCAATATGTTTGCATGTTCCATTTTCTTGTACATGGAACATGCAATATGTTTGCATATTATATGTTTGAAGGCAGAAAATGTATTTCTGCCTTCTTGCCAGTAGTGCCAAGATCAGCCCAAATACATTATATATTCAGGTTTCGTTGTGGAAGGAAACACATATATCATTCCATAAAAAAAATTAAACAGAGAAAAACAGGCACTCCTGGAAATGTTGAGCAGGTGCTACTCATTCTACAAGGCTTTCGCTGCCAAATTAGGCCTGATTTAAAAAGAAATTAAACTTGTAAAACTGAGATTGATGGTGTAGTGGATATTGGTTGAACCAAACCAAAGGTTTCTGCTTCCTTGTTTATGTCTGACATTGCAATTAGGTCATAATGCAGCCATATACACCGATCAGGCATAACATTATAACCACCTGTACAATCTAATGCAACTTAATACAACAGCTCTGCTGTGAATTCTACATTTACAAAGTTATAATTTTTCAGTTTTTTTATTGAAGTCTCTAATGGACCCCTCACTGATGTAAATGGGGAGGCCAAAACATTAGACACACCTGTTAACATAATGTACTTCTGTACAACTCCACCTCCCACAATGACCTTAATGATGCACATTCAACTTAAAAACTGAAAAATTATAACTTTGTAAATTTAGAATTCATGGCAGAGCTGTTGTACTGGATTAAGTAAGACTGTACACAGGGTGGTTATAATGTTATGTCATCATACCATTTATTTTAAATTTACTCTTACAAAAAAGAAGTACATTCAAGTATACTATTAGTATATTCTTTGAAACTAACTATGAGCAAGTATACTTTCAGTATATTTATTATATACTTATCAGAGGTAAACTAAAAAGTGGGCCAATTTAGTCCCAATATATCTCTGAAAAAAAATGAGGAAAGGAAAAGAGGGAAGTTAATTTCAGAAAAGAAAACAAACACTGGACTTGGTCAAGTCCTATTAAATATTATTTTGATTATTATTAAATATTTGGTGAGTCCAGTGGCCAAATCTTAGACACATCTAAGTAAAATCCTAAGGAGTCCAAGACGAGTGCAAGGCAACAGAAAACTAGAGGGCCTGCTTGTCAGTATCTATTATAGTTTATTCACAGTTTACATTGTCATATTGTACACTGCTGTGTAAGTCACTCTGCATCTTAACATATGTATCATATAGAGTGATACATGTATATTACATGTACATATAATATATACATGTAGAAAAAAATCAATTCCAGACAGATTAGATTTGACTATTTTATAACTCAAAGTACAACTGTTGCTGCTGCCATGACGCTATCATACTGTGGTTGATTAGCTGCTGCTAACAAATGATTTCCTCTGAATGGAGGCTCCTCATTCTCCCTCCATGACACACTGAAGTCTTTCTTTTCATGTCGTATAACTGAAGCTCTTCACTTGATGAAGTAATGATGCTACTGAATGTACTATTAGAATGTGTGTATGGCTGTTGCTTAGTCCTTTTGTAAAGTCTGTGTGTGAAGTCGGCATAATGCTGTTACTCATCTGAATTTCATTATGTGAGCTCTTTCTTTTTTGTTTCGGACCCTGTAAGACCTTGTGCTTCTCGATTTTATTATCTGTTTTTTTCAAATATGTAATAAAAGGAGATTTAGAAGTTGGAGGAAGAGCTGAGCTCAAAAAGTTGCAGTTATCAATTCTATATTCATTTTGTGTCATTGTTCATTTTAAGTAATCCAAAAGTACCGACGGATATAAGAAGCCCTAAAAAAATGAAATCTTACAATAGGATTTTTTTTCTCATCAATGAAAGCATTTGAGAATAATAAAATTATTTTTTTGTTGGATACAAAACTGAAAAGACACAAGAAGAGGCCATTCAGAAAAAACAGCCTAAAGCAGAAGGGATCAGGAAGGTATTTCTCCAGCCTTTAGGTATTTCTTCAACCTAACAAGAAAGAAGTTCAGTTGACATGACTTAGCTCAACTTCCAGATAAGTTCACCTGCATGACTGAGAACCTACACCGAGGTATTGCTTTCGGTTGCATAACTTGAATTACTGGGTGTGGAATGTGTTTAAAAATAGTGCCAACACAAATCCACCCCTGCTCATGTTTATGTAATCCAATGGCAATGAAACAAGAAGACAGGGCAGAGCAGTCAAATCAGTGAATACATGCTCACAGGGTAGGGGCTGCCAAACTCTTTAAGGTGACAGCATTAAATAGGATGATTCCTGCCAATACCAATGAGTAACTTATCACCAAAATTTACCTCTGTGTGTGTGTGATGGGTAGGGGGTAATGGAAATGAGGGGAGAGCCAACAACAGAGGAGTGTAGGGGACAATTTGGCGGCTGACTAAGCTCTTTTTTCTTGTTGCCTGCAGAGAGTGCTGCAGCGATGCGCGCACTCTCTCACACACACACACACACACACACACACACACACACACACACACACACACACAGAGTACACACACCCACACACAACTACAATAAAACTGCCCACTAGGGAGTAATCAGCCTTTGGTTTATCTGCTCTCCCTTATTCTGCTCCATTTGAATAACAATTGCTGTTTGTGTTTGGGCACCAACATCGATCAACAGGCTCCCAAATTGCTTAATTCCCTCTCTCCATCCTCTTTACCCCTCCATCTATGCTCATCCAGACTTTTATTTTTCTGTTGCCTTTTATCTCTGCCATTTCCATTTTTTATCGTCCTCTCAGTGTTGTTTCCTGAACTCTTAAAGCACCGCTGTTGTCTTTCTGCCCTGCTTAATACTGCATGTATGTAAGTGCAACTACCAATTTCTTTGGCGACAAAGACTCACAGCTGTAAAATAACTGCTAGTACGAGCCACAAAGAAAGCTTTTTTTCGTGCTCAGTATTCTTTACAGTAAGTGACACCAGGCTGTTATACAACAAGTCACTCCTCAAGGCAAAGAAAGTAGTGGGTGTTTTTTTTGTTGTTGTTTTGTGTATTTTTTCCAACACCAGCCAAATAATGAGTGGGAGAGATGAAGAGAGAAATTTATAGCAGACCAAGCAGAGGAACAGCAGATAGTGCGGGACTACAGGGAGATAGATGATGTGATGTTTCTTGCTCAGTGTGGAGGACCATGTAAAGTCAATAGATAACAGGGAGGCTTCTCAGCACCTAAGCGTGTCTCTCTATGTAATTTTAGTAATGAGATGAGCAGCTGGGATGGTTTTATATATTCAGGGCCCATTGTTTTTAACCTGAATCTGCCATGTCTACCACAGCCAGAGATGTCCAACATGTCCAAAAAGTATTTTAATATTCCCCAGAGAACAGGAGCTTTCTTGCTGCTTTCAATCCATTGTGGACATATTCAGCTGCTGGTTATATGAGTGTGTTGGCAGTTGAAGCAACAGCAATTCTCCTACCCTATCCTATCTATTACAGCCTGTCTTGTGCCTGACACCAAAGTCAGGTCAACTGAGGCTGCTGTTAGACACTGCTGTCTCTGCCATGAAGAAGACAGCAACACTTGCAAAAATAAATGAGAAAAACTATTGTAGAAATTATAGTTATCATAAACGAGGTGTATGCATATGTTAGAGGGCAGAAGCAAATAAAAACACCTACATGTTTTGGCTCACACTTTCTTATACAATAATTATTTTGAGAAACTGTGAGTTTTGTTTGTTTTTATAAACATCATGAAACTCCAGCTATACAGCCGTCTTCTGCCTCAATATATGCTATTGTAACAGACCCGCTCTCTGTGGTTGAATGCAAATGTAAAAAACGAAGAGCTTGAAGAGTCTTAAAGTTCCGTTTGCACGAACCAGTAACAGGTAGTGAAAGTACAACCTATACTGAAACGGATCATACTTTCCAAGTTTGTTCAACCAGATGCCAGAAGTCCATGTAATGTGAATACAGCAGATAATTAATTAATTTTACTAATTAATTAATTTTTAATTTTACTTCTTACACTTAAATGGTATTTGGGAGAGCCTTGGTGTGAAGTCACATTTGTTGATTAGTTTCATCTTTAGTTTTAATTCAAATGTGAAAAACTGAAGATAAGTGAGAAAAAACTGAAAAGTGAGAAATAAAATCCCAAAGCCCCAGTGTCAGTGCAAGGCTAAACACCAAAATCTGTATTGCATGCACAATTGTTGAAATTGATAGGAATCTTATCTTTCTGTGTGTATAAAGACAAAATGGTCTTTCCACGGATACTAGAATATCCTTTTAAGCTCTTTAAACTCTAGCATAGTACATAGCACCACAGGAAATATCTCACTGAGGCAAAGCATGGTCTGATTTTCCAATTACCTATGGTAATAAGAAAAAATGGTCACAACAACACAAAGCACATTGCTGCTAGCTGTTTGTTTTAGTGTTAAACCTTTTTATAGTGGATTTTTATTTCATGAACGAGCCCATAAGTTTTGGGCAAATAATCCCTAAGGTAATTTTGCAATGTGATAGCATTTTTTAATCTCTCTACGGCTTTTTAAAATTAACCATTTGAAATAATTAAATATATGACACTTAGCATTACATAAAGAATATAACTGTTAGAAATGTTGCCTGTTACTTAACTGCAATGTGTAGGAGAAATCATTAAAGTTTTGTGGATGACTTATTATCTTCCTCTTGACTTTCTCTACCAAGTCACGGACATCTGTGGATCTTAAAAGCGAGACCTCTCTGCTCCGTTTGAGTGACTTACCACATGGCATGCATGTATGTCGGTGGCAGACGGGGACTGCTGACCGGTGTACAGTTGTAGGACCTCATTATCCTCTCTGCTAACAAGAAATTGCGGAACAAGCTGGCCACCAGCAGGTCCTGACGAAACAACTTCTGGAACAAATCTAAACGCACAGAGAGGACAGACGTAATCCATCACATCAGAGACAGAAAAGGGACAACAGATGAATAAAATTAACACAAAGACGGGATTCCGAGTTAGGGAAATGGGTCGCTGAATGAGTGAATGAAAATCAAACTGGGTAAAAGAAAGAAGTTTAATTAGAGCACAGCAGCCATGTTGGAGGAAAACTAGATAGTTTGTGTGTATGTTTACAGAACATTTGCAGATTAAAGCACTGTCACACATTCATCAGCTCATTAGCATATTCACTTAATGGGGGCCATGTCAATTCCATGCTAATCTCTGCGGTTTATGATTGTGACTGTGAGAGACAGTGCCTGCAGTTAATATTGGACTGTTTTAAGGGTTTGTAGTAGTGTGTGTGTGTGTGAGAGAGTGAGACAGATTTGGATAAGGTGTTCAGTGCCTTCATTACAGGGATCCTCTCTGATGTGGGCTGCTTCATTAAGAGCAGAGCTTCAGGGGTTTAAAAGGCTTTGGCAGCCGTCAGCATTGTCACATTGCTATTCTAGCTGGGATACAGTTTGTCTCAGGAGAGTGTGAGTGTCTGCGGATGTGTGGCGCATATAAGAAACAGGTGAGCAAAGAGATAACCTGTGTGTGCTGCATGCAAAAGTCAGCTCAAAAAGAAGAGTGATGCGCCTATGTTGATCTAGGCAAGCTGAGTTTGTGGGTAACATTAAGTGGCTGTGTGTGTGTGTGTGTGTATCTATGTATTGTCAACACAGCTTTGCTTTTATGACCACCGAGCTGTGGTTAAAATGATTTCCCTATTTACTGAGCTAGACACTCTAAACACAATTAATCTCAATTTAAGGAGCCAACCTGCGCTTGCTGCACTTCTGGCAGTTTATATCAACATTTTCACCATTTTCAACCACTGGGGATGCTCTCAAAGTTTTAGTATTGCTGATGCTTCACTACTGTATTGCTTTTAATAGGTGCCCTAATTTGGGCTCTCTGTGAGCTGGAGCGCATGGGTTATTTCATTTTTCATCATTGCCTAGATATGTTCAAATAAAGATTTTATAGTTTCCAGACTGTGTCTCAATGTCTTTACAAGTTTATTTTCAACTTCGACATGAGTACGATTTTTTTTTACTTGAGGTTTTGATTGCACTTTAAAGGTTAATCCCAGTTTATTTCAAATTGGGTCTTATTTAACAGTTTTTTTGCCAGAATTTGTAGCAGTTGTGATGATACTGTACTCAGCAAAGTAAGATTTCTCATTTCAATGATAACTGTCAATTTAATTGCACTTAACTAGCCATTTAAGGTAACATTAGCAGCCAAGGTTGGTCATTTCAAGTCCATTCTTCCTAAACTAAAAAATGTTGCAAAACAGTCAGCATCTACCTGATGATCCCAGAGGATCTTTTAGGATGAGGACCAACTGATTGCTTGTCAAATTAACACTATTTCAGGTAATACTGGCTGGACCTGCAGGAGTAAAGTGTCCCACCCCAAAAAAGCCATGGCGATGTAATGTTAGGACTGAGACACACCAAGCTGACATCAAAAAAAAGTAGCAGTGATAAAGGACAACTGTTGCATCACTTAATGTGACCTTAGCCTAAAAAGTGGCACTTGAACTCGCTGCAAAGACAACAGCCAACTAGCACGTAGGTTCTGCGCAGGTAAGCAATAAACCTGTACCCTATGCCAGCAGGTGGTTGTAGTGTTTATTTGTCATTGAACGGAAAACAGAAAACTTAGGACTGCACCTTCACCACTTTCATGAACCTCCTCTTTGGCCTTCCTCTTCTCCTCCTGTCTGGCAGCCCACAGCGTTCTTCTCATGATATAGCATTTGCTTACAATTTTCCAACCACTCTTGCTCATTATAGGTTCTTTATAGCTACTTCTAATTGACAATATGTCTGACAAGCTGCAAATGGAGCTGACATTGACAGCCCCTGCTCTTTTGGCTGGCATTGTTAGCTTGCTCTCGTCACAGCCATTTCTCTTTTCTGGAATGAGTCCAAGTGGTGTCTTTTGCTGATGGAATCCGCTATTGATTTAATCAGGACAGGGGACGGCAGTGATGCAATTGGTACAGAGTTCGCCCCTTGACGCGGCTCCTCCTGGCCATATGTCCAAGTGCCCCTGACAAGACACTGCACCCCCAGAATGTGCACAAAACCTCAGCCCAAGCCAGTAAGACTGAGTGCTGGTCCCAAGCCCGGTCAATGCGCTGACCATGCACCACTGTGGTGACCCCGACTACGGGATAACCTGAAAGTCCATAAACTAGGGTGACACAAGCTCATTGATGACTGAATTTGGCAGCAACTTGGTGTATCGCATGCTTCTATGATAAAAATATTACACAGTGCATGTACAGTTGTGAGGGTAGGTTAATATTTTTTCATCAAAGCAATTAGCCACAATGTTGTAGTTTTTCAAAGGTAATACAAAAAGTGCTCTACCCTCAAGCCTTCATCAACATTGCCTAAATGTGGAGACACAAAGCTTGACAAGCTTGACATGCCTAGATACAGTTGCCAAGCAGTGGTTGGACAATTGCTCATCAGGGAGGCATTTTGCAAATTGTCATTTAGCAGATCTTTTGTTTCCTGCCTGATATACTGTTACAGAAATGACACCACATTCTTAGAGCTTCATTACGGTACATTAGAGTATAATGTTATGATAACCAGTGGAAATTATTAACTTATGTAACGAAATTATTATCAGTTTGCTAAATGTGGAAAATGCATAAGGGATATGTGGTGATACAGGTTTAACTGTACGTCTGTGCGCATAAGGTCTTACCTCTAGGCAGCACGTTCCAGGCGATCGTGTCAGTGATGGCTGTGAAGATCCAGTTGAGCTCTCCGAGGGGAGTGCGTCTGTCATTGAGCCTGCCAGGGATCCTGCACCACACACAACATAACACAGATGGCAGTGTGTCAGCCGCACTCACTGTATGTCACATAGCTGACTCAGAGCACAAAGTGGCAATTGCTCAGTAGTTTTATCACAACACATCTGATGAAATTTACATTTACAGGCACTTAGGCTCTCACTCAAGATGACTAACAATGAATGCACATCTGAATATTCATGTGTGCTTATACTCTCAAGAGTGCGGAGCTTTGTAGGCCAAGAACTAAGCTACATTGGGCACGTGTAGGGACAGGATGTAGTTTTACTCTTAGATTATAATGTAGATAAGATTAGGCTATCACCACAACACTGTATTGAATGATATTCAGAGATAGCTAGCAATACTACATAATGGGAAAAGACCAGTGTGGCTTGGGGATGAGGTAATTTCCTACACTAAACACAATATTAATCCTATTCATCTTTTTGAGATAACAGGACAATTACCTTGTCATTTTAAAAAATGAGCTTTTGTTTCCATAAGATATGAGAATTAAGTTGCTGTCCTGAGGGAATATTTATGTTACTATGAAAACAATAAAGAATTAAAAACAAACATGCCAAGTGTAAATGCAACCTCTTTTAGTTTCTCCAAGTACACTGTGTAAAGTGGAGAGCTTGTCATGACCAGATGAGGAATGTCATGACATCCTGATGTGTTTTCCATTGCAGAAATGTCATCACACACCGTCATTCTCAGGTCAGTAAATGACACTGAATCATGCTATAAAATTAGTTTTTCGCTTCTAATTGGTTGAAAAAGACTTTTATATATACTCAGAAGATATGGCAGCAAGCGTGTTGTCCATCAAAACCACAATTACCCATAACTCTGCGCAGTGTCTGTGAACTCTTACCGACCTAAACCTCCCATTTCCACCTCTAAGTAACCAGTGATAACAGCTGTGAAAGCCTCTGGCAGGTACAAGCTCAAGATGAAACGATGAGAACCAGTCAGCTCCTGAGCACTTTGAGTGTTTGCCAAAGGAGTCTGGCAAAGCAGCATCAAGGATGAACACTCAGCAGTTCATATACAGTACTTGCTCTGCATCCAGCATTCTACATTTGAGTAGGGAAAGACAGTGTATTGTTGGTTGGATGGATGAATAGATTGATAACAGATTCTCAGGAAGTTGTTGTCATTGATCAAAATACTTTAAATGCTTTGTTTTACTTTGGTTTGCAAATTTTTTAAATAATTTATAGTAATTGTCATGGCTGGTTGGAAAGCATCTGTACATTTTTAAAGCACCTTGTAAAACTCATTTGAAATTTATACAGTGCCTAAAAATATAGATGTTCACCCCCCCGTGTAGTAACTCACCTAAATCATCAGTAGTGCAGCCCATTGTTTTAAGTCATACAATTAAATGAACATCACCCAACTGAAGTGAATGTGTTAAATAAAGTATAAATAAACCTGTATGTCCAATTACTAATGGCAGTATCGCGATAACTACACCATGAAGACAAAAGAACACTAAATGTAACCCATCAGAAAGATTACTATAAAGCACAAGTTAGTGAAGTGATACAAGAAAATGTCCGAGTAACTGTGCGAAACAGAGACTGAGGAAGAACACAGAGACATCTGTGACTGCTCAGGAGTTTCTTAAGTTAAAATGGGAAAGACAGTGCACGTAGCAATGTTAAGTCATATGGAAAAAAATATATTGCTGTAACATTTTCCGCAGTATCAACCAGCACTAGTGATGACCTTTGAAAAGTCACTGTGCATCACTGCAGGTCATGAAGCTCATATACTGTAGCTCCAGCTCCATTATTACCAATTATGGGGCATGGGTTTTGATTTCAGTGGTTTATTATTTGAGTCATGTTTCCTGATGCGGCAGTAATATAAATGGAACTTTGTAACACCTACTGCCTTGCACCCTGCCATCAGCTGGATCAAGAACCAATCTGAGTATGGTTGGATACAAGACACTAGATGAGAACAGGGTCAGAAAGTCCTCTATAAGAGGGATAAGCTGTTGCTCTTATCTGGAGCAGAGAGAAATCTCTTGGAGGGTTGCTGCTGTGTCGCTGACTCTCTGACGTCTCAGTGGAGCGAGGGCATACAGCATTTCAATAAAGTACATCCTCCATATTATAAATTCTGAGCTACCATCACAGTGATGTGATTCATTCAATATTGACGCCTAATCCCAAAAACCTCCCGGTGAGTTTAGCACTGCAGGTTTTTAGACAGCGTCAGACTTCAGTGAGGCTGTCGACAATGCCCACAGGGGTGGAAGACTCACAGTGAAGGAGAAATGTTGCAAATAGGGGTCAACAGATGACACTTAACGTCAGCTCCCATGTGCGGTCGACGAAAAGGGATGAGCAAGTGTGTGAAAGACTACACGGGTCTGACATTGAAGCTTGAGAGAAAGTGAGCATGTCGTAAGCAGGTAAAATCCACATGCGCTGTGTCGTGACTCTTTCATCTGAAAGGCTATTGTGATTGGATACATCCAGAATGTGTGTTGGATGTATGTGGGAAGCGGAGACAGAAGGGTGCACAGATGGAGCAGAGAAAGAGGAATGATCAAACTAACACAAAGCTCACATTAGGTTGAATACGATTTACAACAAATGCTTGTAACATTTCGAGGGCGATGAGCGATGAAGCATGTGGTTTCTAACTGTGTGTGACCTTTAACGTGTGTGAATACGTGCCCGGTGAGTGGTCGCTGAGTGTACAGTCCATTAGCTGTGTGGTCCATGTGTGTAATCAGGACACAGCAAACAATGATGACAAAGGAATCTTGCTTTGAGCGTAAGACACATTTTAAAGCTTTAAAAATAACAAACTGTACTGTTCAAGGCCGTAAAGACCATTATGTCATCAAAGTAAGGATGATCAGTCAGGACAGAAAAATACAGTTGTAAGAAAATTTATATATGGCATGAAATTGGTCAATAAAAAGAAAGAACAAAAAAAATAACACAGACTTAAACCCTCCACACACTTGATTGATTTCCTCTCCTGACTGTCAGCACTGACTGAGCCAGACTGGAACAGGACCAGCCCAGCTGGGCCGGACCAGTCACTGGACCATCCCATCACGTTGACGCTCATATGTAGTTCATATTCCTACATAGTCATAGTGTGTTGGCCTTTACAAATGTGTTACTTATGGGAAAACATGAGATACTTACATATTCAATAGACTAAGACCGACAATAGTGGAGTGGAGGAGTTACAGAACATCTACACACATGGCAGGGCATTCTCAAATCAAATCAGCAACTACCAAAGATGTGCTATTAATGTTTTAATAATCTTTACGCATTTTATTCTTCTAGTCTTTCAACTCGCCTAGCAGCAAAATAACCTGCTTCTGTGATATTTCCCATGAAAAATGATTTACTTTGGCACTTTACTGCAGTTAGAGTGCTCATCATAGCCTAGCTACATAAACCAGAGGTGAGATGGCAAATGGGTTTAGATCCATTTTTGTTTTATGAGCTCTGAGACCATTCATTATTTAACTGTGAGGGACATCAGCTGAGTCAACATTTAGTCCTCTGTACAACATGCTGGACAAGCAATGAACCAAAACAGCAACTTAAGCACTGAAACTTTTCTCCTGTCTTGTCCTGGGTTTTTTAGATGTGAAGACCGAGGCATAAATGTGTATTAATACGACATTTTCACTTTTTTTTCAAAACTTTTTTAAACATTCAGGTTATGGAAATTTCTAACGTTGACCATTCTTACTTTTCCATATTGCTAAATATATGCATAGTTGTACATTAATTCAAGGTCTTGTCCTTTTGATATTTTATTAAAAAAATTTTCATACTGTTTAGAACTGATAATAATAAAAATCCAATTTGAGCAGAGCACACAAGCAAATACAGAAAAGACCAGCATGTTGCTGCTGCAGAACCCTCACTTAACCTTGCTGGCCTGCTATTAGAAGCCAACCCTGCTGTGTATGTGTGAGCTATAGAGCAATGAGATCATGATAGAATGAGAATAAACTAGTGTGACGTTCGGGGGTGCTCAAATACCCAGTACATCCATTCACAGAAGTCTATTCTTTTGAATGGTGAAACAAGTGATAGAAGATGACGAGTTTGAGCATGAATGGAGAACTTCAATGTTGTCAAACTCACTGACTGATGTTGGTGTGGCTAAGAAGGCAGAATGTAGGGAAAAAAATGGGGGACACATGGAAAAAAAGACTTATTTCTTCAAAGGTATTCGTCACCGCCTCGGGAGTCACTCTGCAGAACCTTTGCATACAGTACTGTGTATGTCAACGTACATTTCTTGCATAACATTCATCCAGTGGAAAAGAGAAGTGGTGTCTGACAGATTAGAGAAAGGAGTAGGGAAACAGAAATGAAAGCAAAGTGCGACGTTTTTAGATAATTAAATTGTAAATGAGAAAAGAACAGTGACAAATAAAGTGTAGGCAGATAAAAAATTTGCTAAAATTAAGCATAATCCCTATTAATAATGTAGAAACATAGGAAAGAATTTGATAGTGAATACCTACCCAAGTAAGCTACATACTATGTATACTTTATCACTATATATACTATAGCTTGTTTGCACCACATCAGTCTAATTCCTTGTATGTGAAAACAAAGTTGACAATAAAACTAGTTCTATTTCTGATCTTAATGGCTAAATGAAACAATCTCTGTAAGTAGTTTCTGATGTGTGATGCAAGCAAGGAAATAAAGTGTGCATTTTGAGCAGGACCATTTCTGTCCCAGAATAGCTGGAGATGGAACTAAACTATCGGCTGACCAGTAGCCACAGAGTCACTAATGAGAATGAAAAGAAAGCAGTTAAATGCAACAAATTACTAACTAAATAAGCAGTAAAATGTCAATGTCAAATGTCAAACATAAAAAATGGTAATTGGTCACATATATGTATGTATATATGTAAAAAAAACTATACCAAAGTGATGGGCTGACTATGCTCCACTGTAAGATAAGAGATAAACCCGTGACAAGGATAAATATGGAGCACTGGTTAATGGGGCATTGCCTGTACTATAATGACTTAATGATGTACATCTTCATAGCAGTAATTCTATGAAAATACAAATACAGAGTCATATGTACCTGTCTACTGTCTTCATTTACTAGTTAATGTTGATTGCTTTTAAATACCTTTAATCGCCTAAACCCTTCCTGCATGTTTTCACATTAAAAGCCCACCAAGAAAAGGAGATAAAAATGTGTCCGCTTTGTTAGTTGTCACAGGTGTAACACTGGTGTGACAACCAGAGTTTTTGCAGAGGGTTTACCACATGTATGGACAGATGGGACAGAAGTCAACATGTAGCAGAATTTTGGGAAGACAAGAGCTGTGCTTCATAGTGCAGATGGATATTCTGCAAAAAGCAACCTTCTCACTGACTGTAAAGGATCTGCCACCAACTATTCAAACTGACAATATTTTTCAACATGACATGTTTCTTATAAAAGCCTGGCCTCTTTTTATAGCTGCAGTAAACAAAGGCTACTAACTGACAATTTACCACTTGTTGACCTGACTAAGTTAAGGGATTAGAACTATTCTCTGTGAAGCAGAGCACATAAAAACATTACATTTGGACAGGGAAAGAAAAAGTGCATCATTGTGGTTCAGCTCCTGCTAGCTGGAGTTAAAAGCACCACAAAGAAAATAACTCTTCAGGACACATGAGACAATGGAGAAACTCACTGTGTCCCAGTACAAACATTTGGCCAAAATTAAAGTGTAGCAGAAGATACAGGTGTGTGGGTACACTCACAAACTGTGCCAGGCTGAAATCAGCTACTAACTTGAACAGCTGAAGGGGCTTTCCACCAAGATGCCAGAATGTAATAGTCTACTTTCAAGTTACTTACTACTTCTAAAGCCCAGTCTCTTCAAATAACTTACTTTATATGTGCCTCACCCGCATATAAGGACAAAAAACAGAAAGCCATCCCTGATGGTTCTGTGAAACTACTAAAACTTTAGATATGACATCCATATTGAGCACTAATATCAATCTGAGTGTGCCTAAGAGCAAGAGGTGTTCTGCGCTCAGCCGCTTGGCACACAGAGGTTTATTGAAGAAATGAGGAGCTTTAAATCTGCCAAATGACTTCCTCTTTGGCAGTGAGGGGGAAACAAAGGCAGAGAATTATACCTGCAGGATGGGAAACAACAGAGAGAGAGCTGACAACAAGGAGGCAGACAGACAGCGAGAGACACACATGAAGAAAACAGGATAATGATCTCTATAGGCTGTGCCCTCCTCTGAGAGAGAGTAAGAGAGTTGTGACAGAGAAGGGCTTTTTGTTGTTTTACTTTAGGATGGCTGTGGAGTGCCTCTTACTTCTCGATGAGGTCTAACGTCACCCCTGGCACCAACTTGGCACTCTTCTGCATACAAAACCTGGGAAAAAAAGACAAGGAAAAGATGCTGATAAGAGTTGGAAGTGAAACGAGGTGTTCACAGACTAGGCGAAGCAATAAAGAATGTTTAGCCTGCAGAGTACAGATTTTACGACCTACTACAGAGACAATCAACGGATAAAACAGTCAAATGAAAAATGAGCGTTTCAAAGATAACAACCACAGAGAACATTGATAAGTGTATTTTGGCTGAGTTACAGTTACCGGAGAGAGGGCAGGGAAACACATATATTTTCAGATTTCTGAAATGTCTGGTGTGGGGGTTATTGTTTACTGTGCGTGGTTAGCTCTGACAGGTCGGGCCAGCTGTAAGTCACAGCGGGCCGGCGTTCAGGGCCTCGACAGAGCTCACTGCAAGTCATCACACACCTGGCAGGTGAGCAGGTGTGTGTGTACATGTGAAATCATCAGTCCCACATTAACTGCAGGGAACATAAAATTTTAAAAAAGGATTTGGAAAGAACACTGTGAAAAGAAATTGTTTTTTTCAACAACAACAAAAAAAAAAACAGGCCTATAACACTGAATCCACAGTTTGTTATCTGTTCTCATAAAAATTTTGAGTTTGAACATGAAGATGCATTGGTATGGATGACACACTGTTTCAAATATAAATATATACAGTTAACGCATCCAGCAGGCATGGAATAGCATTAACATTTAATTTAGTAAAACCCAACTTCTTGCCATTTATGTTCAATGTGGTTGCAGATTAAAGAGGGAAATGTTACAGAACATTTTAAATCTTTGAAACAACCTCTCAGCTGCACTATTAGTTAATTAGGCAGTCAGCTAATCTTCATCTTTCTAACCATTTGACAACCACTGGTCAATTTCCTATCAGATATATTGATCCATAATTGTTTATTTATCAGATTCAGTGGGTCAAGGTGTCCTTTCAAATAGATTTATTTGATTCAATTTGAGAAGGACTTTAATTTTGTATGAATTTTTCACTTTATTTTTTATATACTTATATGTGTTACTGAATTACTAATCGATAATTCAGTTTTCATCATCTTACTTTATTCAACTATCAGCTACTTTTTACCACAAAAACACAACTAGGGTCATTAGCAGTGTTGTGTGTCTGGGGAGCGCAGCAGGCGGAAAAGAGTGTGAATGAGCAGTGAATGGGCCGAAACTGTCCATCATTTATCCTCATTATTTGTTCCTGCAAACTACTTCAACTTTCCTTTGTTAAAGGTTAGTAGCAAGTTAATTCCAATGTTTGAAATGGAATTACTTTAGGGATGCTAGTTTTTTAGTTATAGCATATCACCATATCATTATCATGTTATCGTCATTATCATTATCGTGTATTTTTGTCATAATAGAGTTTCTAGTTTCTTCTTATTGTCATCAATAATCTCAATATGACTCTTTTAACTAATTGTCTAGCCCTAGTGATTGCTTTGCTGTATATTTTTTGTTACAGACTTTTGTTTGTGCAATTTGTGCAAATAAAATGACAAACTGTTTACATTTATTGGGAGCTGTGTTTCTGGCCACAAAGTGAAACATTCCCTCTGCTTTTAGTTTTGTTTTGGTATCAAACAGGTTTTGAGGTAAATGTCACATTCTTTAGCTGCTGAATGGTGGAAATTAGTTAAAAAAGAGCAGTGAGTCCAGAACAGCAATAGCAAAACAATAAACTGAAAATATTTAGGCTCTGGAAGAGAACTGCAGAATTTAGTGATAATTCTGAGTGTGTCATTACAAAGATCTTTTCCCCACATTAAAGTCATTTCACTCTTTATCCTTATAAAATATTAATTAGTGCAGTTTTAAATAGGTGTTAGTTTAGTGTTAAATTTGGTTCACTTCCCTTTCTACTTTTCATTCACTTGTTGAGCAAAATTATTTGTCATGTGCCAAACTGGCCAACACATTTAAACCTGACAAAATACAAAATGTGTCTCTTTTATCATGTAAAAAGGAAAGGCTGGTAGTTAGCAATAGAATGAGTAAACACTGCTTGAAATGAGTTATGAGCTAAAACTAACTGGATTTAGTTGATCTAAACTGAATCCCGAAAACATAAAATCTGTGTCTATTAGACTGCCTCAGCCTCCAAATTCAACCTGTCATGTCACTATAAGTGATTCAGTTTTCCACCAACACTTGGTGCCATGATTCTTGCCTGGAAGCTAATTTGAATTACGTAATAGAAGTCATGCATGGATTGAGAATTAGTATCCAACAAGTGATCTATCCAGACTGTGAAATAAGCAGTGGCAAATGAATTCAAAGGTTCTTCCTGCTGATAGAGAATAATGAGATCCCACATGACAGCAGTGTGACTTACTGTCTCTTTAAAGAACAGCATGGGCTCTGAGAGTGCCTGACACTCATGACACAAAGAGGAGGAAGGATGTAACCAGGGCAACTTGTTCAAATGTCCTAATGATGCACAGTTTATTGAGTGAAAGCCCCTATGTGTTACAGTTGAGCCAGCACTTCATCTGCTGTTTGTCATGAACACAGGTACATCATTGTTTTTCATCCACAAAACACAAAAATGCCACACATATACATTTAATTCCCACTGAAGCACATACTAAATAATTTGATTATGCATGTGTTTGCTGCAAAAGGAAAATCGTGAACTCCCAGATATGAACAGAGATGATTAACTAAAAATGGAGTCTGGCAGAAAAAGACAGACGGGCCAAAGTAAACAGAGCGCAGACACAGCAGGAGGTTGCATCAGGGAGAGCGTGTTTTCACCCAAACCCTGTGCAGAGAGGTGTAAGATCCCACAGCCTTGGAATGATAAGAGAGAGGCAATAGATAAGAAAAGAAAGAGATACTGAACACGACTTTGGTTGCATTTGGTCACACTAGTAATATACTAGTCGATAATAATTTTGATTTACAAACTGCACAACCAGAATCAAACAATGCTATGGGAAGTGCTGACCCTGGGCCTGAAGGTCTGAAGTTGGAGAACCACTGGGCTAAACCTCTTGGCCCACATAGCCCCGCCTATCATGGATATGACAGTGACAGAACTAAGGGAGTCATGCCAACTCAAATGTGGCATAGATTAACAAGGTCTGCACCAGATATTGGGAAACCAGATAATCTGATGACAAGTGGGCTATTGGAAAAAAACCATTGAAGGACATGAGAACCTGAAGCTGACGGAACAACAGTAGACCCGATCAGACGTAGTACATATAATATCAAGATCAATGCATTTTGGGAAATTATGTGGAATTGTATTTGCCAATCACAGCACGAATCAAAGTGATGTTCAGATGTTAAACCGAAAAATTCATATTTTTGCATGTTTGGATCAACGCAACACAGTGAGCTCCTGCAGGATAAAAACAAGTGTTTCATCTTCACAGCAAAGTGGATCTGAAACCCGATCATACATCATTCTCTGAGGCTTACTGATCTCGAGAGAGTAACAAGGTCAGTGGAGAGAGCAGTCATCACTCTGGTCACAACTAAACCTCACAGGCCTTTAGAAAAAAACCCTGCACCATTGAAGCTCTTCTGCATTCAGTCCGCTAATTAGAGGTACATTCGCATCAACACCACCCAAAGCAAAACATATTACTTCAGGGGTGGTGTTAATGAAAGCAGGATTACAGCCAAAGAATTCATCTCAGACATCACTCAAGTTTAGGAAAAGGTTTAGCTGGCCAGAGGCAGATGTAGTTCTCTTTTACATTTGGTTAGAAATATTCTGAGACTCAAGAAACATAAAAGGTACTACATGGACAAACCCACAGCAGCACATTGGCAGGGTTAGCATGTGATGAGACAGCAGTAATAATAAAAAGATGGCAGCACACACTGACATGCACTCAGGAGATTCATCACTGCTCCCCACTTCTTCCCTAAAAGGCTCATTTGTGGAATTAGCTTCTGATCTATCTTGCACACTGAGCCACTTTTGACTCTTTAAACAGACTGAAGCTGTGCCTCCCTTTAAATACACATTAACTACACTCTGTAGTATATAATAAACACTGAGTAATTTACTTTTGGTAAGAACCATGATGCTGCACACCTGTAAGTCATTATCATTTTACACGACTTAGCGGTTGCATCTGTGAATTCTGATGAATTTCATTGAGGGATTATTAGTGCTACATTCCATAGTAAGAATTTTTGGTATGTCAATGCATATGAAGCTAAATGCGATGGTTGTGTTTGAAGACTTTGCAATTCTCATGTGTAGAGATCATACAGCATGTGTGCTCACTGTTTTTAGTCTTTATAAACACAATAGTTATTAACTGGGAGATGTTCACTCAAAAATCAAAGCTACAGCACAACTGTGAAGGTTTGCGGATGGATGCAAAATTCTTTAGCCACTTTCCACACGAAGCCAGCCTCAGAATCCAAACTCACAAATGAACGTCAAGGTTTGTTTTGGAAATGGAGATATTTACACTTATGCTGGAATGTATTTTATTCTAGTGAATGTGCGTTTGATCATAGAATTGCATTGGTTAGATTAAGGGATTGGGTGGACATATCTGATCTTTTCATATTTATCAAATAGAAAGTCTTGTGTTTGTAAAAAACAATTTTATATGATTGTTTTCCATGTATGGTCTGGCGTAAGGGTCCATTCTTGGCCTTAACTTATTCTCATTGTACAGGCCTTCCTTGGATGCTTTTTTTCATTTTTTATGCTGTTGTACCTCCATGTTACACCCAGAGATATTAGAGAATGCAGATTTCTCTGTAAGAATGTTGAATGAAAAAAAAAAACTGGATCTTTTTTCCAGCTCTGTAAGTTCTAATAAGTCTGAAATTCTCATTAATGGGCCCAAAATATTATCAGTAAAATACTGCAATTAACAAGGCCTATTGCTAGAAATCTGTGTTCTTTCTGATTGTAATTTAGGTTTTATGCACCTTGCTAAAATTTTAAATGTTAAATTTTAGTGAAGCAGAAACTAATTCCTATTCATATTCTTCTTATCTTAATCAAAAAGAGTCAGAACTGCGCTAGGTTACTAACTGGAACACAGATTCTCAGCCTCATTACACATACATTTGCCTCTCTCCATTTGCTCCGTGATTATTTTAAGATTTTATTGATTATTGCTATAAAGGCAATTGGCTTCAATATGTTCAACCAGCATCCTAGTTGAAAACCAAGGGTGACAGAGCATTTTGATCAGGCTCCACGGCTACAGAATGACCCGCCTGAAAAAATGAGGCTGAGTCACAGTCATGTTTTAGTAGCACATTTTTATCATTTTGCCTGTTTTCATTCTGTTCAAGGTGTTTCCCTTGGTTTAATTTTTTTATTTTTATGTATTTTATTTATTTTTTCGTTGTGCATAATTTTAACAGTTTTTTATTGTGCTGTGTTTTCTTGTACAGCATTTTGTATCTTGTTTGTCATCTCTAACTGTGTTGATAGTATGTTTTTTCTAATAAATTCTCCAAGTGGTTGCGTTTTGGTATGCACCTAGAGCTGTGGCTTGTGAACTAAGCATTTCAGCAATTAAGAGAACACAGATAAGTTACAAATGTACAGAAGGCTGGAGGCCAGAAATGAAGAGAAATTTTTTATGAACAGAGACTGAGGTGGCCTAACTTTAATTAGATTGGTGAATATGAGAGAGTGGGTGTGTGGGCATAAGGAAAGGACAGTAGGAGTGGGCATGTACATATTAAACTTTAAGGAGGGAAATGAAGTGGACCTTGTTGGAAGAAAACTACTATACTGCTCCCTGGAAAGGAGGCAGAGAAGGAGGAGCGTCTCTTCTGGTCCCCACAGGGCTGGCTGTCTTCTACAGCTCATTACTCCTTCAATTGGCTTTCAAGTCCCAAGTCACATCTCTATGAGTCATGTGTCAGAAGGGTGGCTGGGTGATCTCAAATCTAATCTGCTCTGTCACCAACCTAGATATATGACACTCAGTACTGTATGATGTACCACATTGTACTTTGTAAATATGACAAATACAGTTAGGAGTTTTGATTCTTACTCTTTATTAATTTCAATATGTATTATGCTAGGCTATTAACATAAAAATGGATTTCAGTTAGCACTATTAACATGCTGTGTGTTTAGTTTAAATGCCGAAAACCTAATAATTCCATTAAACACAACTTAAGTCATAATTTAAGGGCCCTGTTCATCATAAATGGATTAACCAGATAGCACTGATTTGACATGATCTTGGAACGTTACTCAAAAAGCAACACATCATGCATCTAAAGGAATTCAAGAACAGATAAGATACAAAGTCATTGACGTATCTGGAAAGGGTTCCACAACAATGACTCATTCAGGAGGTCATAAAAGAACCAGAGCAACATCTAAAGAACTGCAGGCCTCACTTGCCCCAGTTAAGGTCAGTGTTCATGATTCAACAATAAGAAAGAGACTGGGCAAAAATTTCATCCATGGGAGAATTCCAAGGTGAAAGCCACCTATGACCAAAAACAACACAAAAGCTCATCTCACATTTTGGATAAATATTCCGTGATTGTTGAGACGAAATCTGAACTTTTCAAGGTGTGCATTGTGTTACATCTGGCGTAAAACTAACACATCCAACATGGTGGTGGTAGTGTGTTGGTCTGGGGCTGCTTTGAGTTTGAGGCTGAGTTTGGTGGAAATGATGTGAAAGAAAAATATTTGTATATTTTTTCCTTCTATCGTTCTGCATTTGCCACTTTTTTGGGAGTTACATTTGTAAATCTTTCACCCAATCTTGTTAAGCCAGGCTGAGAAAGTGCTTTTACACTTTCCACCCTATTTTTCTCTCGCTCTCGCTGCTTGTCTTTCATTCATTTTAAGGACCATGAGATCAGTGGCAGCTGCTCTCTTTCCCAATTAGCAGCTCAACTACTGCTACAGGTTGTTGTTGCTGGAAGTTATTGAAGAAGCATCAGTTCAAATCGCAACAATTTCTTGGATTAACACAACTGCAGTGGTCTTTTATCATTTTTTAACATCAAATATAATCCAATGATTGAAGCTACTTAATAATTAACCCAGAAAAATCCTTTTTTTTAATATATAACCATGTGTATGTGTATAAGATGTCCTGGCAGCAGGAACCACCACCTGATCAGGCTGTGGAACATTTTTAAACTTGCTCAAAAAAAGCAGGGTGTGACGTCAGCAAACTGTCAAACCTTGAGAACAGGACACAGCTGAGCTGTTTGATTTCCTGTATGGATAATGAGGTTTTCTGAGGTAAACCTCAAATCCAGAAGGTCTCAAGAAACTAGTCAGCTAAGGCATATGCAGTGTTATGTAATGGTTTTCTTCTGTAGTCGAGAGGCAGGAGGGGAATGATGAATGTGTCAACATTTTTACAAGTAATTTACATCTTGGTTATTAAAGCCAGGGCTCCAGTGGTGTGTGTGTGTGTGTGTGTGTGTATACACTAATAGAACACATACAGATGCTTGTGTTTAATTTTCCTTGTTCCACCAATAGGAACTGTAAAAGGAGGATACAGCCAGTGTGCCTGTATGTGAGTGAGTGAGTGTCAGGGGAGCATCTGCTTTATGAAAGGAATAGGAGATGATCATGTGCGCCCTTGCTGCAGCTTTTCATCAGAATCCATGTTCTATCCTAAATGTCCACAGTGTTTACAGCACATGCATGAACGTAATTACATGCTACTTAAGGTCAATGTTCTGTTCACAGTTGAGCAGCTAAGTCGAAAGACTTACAGTATATGTGCATATCATCATCACACGTTACATAGCCCATGTGAGCAGTAAGTCCAGCATGATTATTCACATACATGCAGGAAAACACAACACCCCAGGGACACATGTGAAGAGTCTCTTCAATGAGTTTTCGATATTAAAGAGATGGTAGCTGGCACTTGCTGATAAGTTGGCTCGGCCTGCTTCACATTCCACAGAGAGTCAACTGTGCTGCTAGATTTTTTCCCCTAAAGAGCCTAGAGGACCTAATGTGTCTACAGCTGTGCCACTTACTTTGAAAGGCTGTGCTTGGGGCTAGGGTGTTAGCACGGTTGAAATTTTATAACATTTGCTGATTTCAGCTAACCACAATGTGCAGATAAGGCCAGGAATATCTTTTTCTTAAACCAAAATACTGAAAACATGTTTGAAAGGAATAGTTTTTATGAATGAATATAAATGGCTGTACCAAATTAAACTGTGATCACCAAAGTCACTTTTAGAACTGCTATTCTAACAGGAAAAATTAAATGCTGGAATTGATCCTAACAAATAAAAAGTTCACATTGTGTGGGTGGTTGGTGGGGTTGTAGCAAAAAAAGGCAACTGTTTGCTATGCTGAGTAGATAATGTTGACACCATATCATTTGAGAAGTGTAGAACCACAGCCATAACAAATTTGAAGACATCTGTTAGACTGCTACTTAGATCTACAGTACATAAGCTTTTTGAATATTTCTTTAATAGAAATATGCTCCAAAACTGTGCCTAGAGGAGTATAATAGTCGAGGCGAGTTTGCCCGATCATCTGTGTAAATGAGTGATAAAGACTGCAGACTACTGACAATGTAGTAGATATGAGCTGTAAGGTCATTTTGGCAGAAGATATTGAAGACAGTTGTGGTTAGGTATTGAGGTCTAGTAGATAGGGTTAGGGAAATTCAGGGTCAAGGTGTTAAGTCCCAGAAAAAATCTAAAAAGACTGAAGCTGGAAAAATTACCAAACCTCTGGAAAAGCTTAAAAGTCAGCCATCTTGTCGGCACACGGGCAGGTGGCTCTCAAATGAATCCATTTCTGTTCTTATGTTACCGCTAGCTTGATTTCTGAAAGGTGAGTTCTGTAGCTCTAAATTACTGGTTATTTCTTATTTGTTTGAGCATAGAGATGTAATATACATTTTGCACCCATCTAGTCAGTAGACGTGGCAACACTAGTGGTACAAATTCAAAACCATTATCTGTAAAGTTATTGTGATTTATTATCGAAGGATCTTAAATACCACTCTTATCTAATAGTTGAGACATTTCACTCAACAGACGTCACCATCACTACAGCTCCACCTTTACTGTAGCTAAATCTGACATGGACACTCAGCTTTTATTCCTTCAGCTGGTGTTATTTCTCTCTCTTCCTGTGTCATCCCCTTTCCTTCCTCTCTATTTTAGGGTGCTCACCTCCTCCATCACTCCCCATCCATCGCGGCAGAGGGGAAATCCCTTGAAGATGGCGGTCCATCAGTAATGATTTTCTGCTCAGCTGAGCAATGAAAGGTACACATGCACTCTCTCTGCCTGTCTCTCTCTGACTCATCCTTACTCCCTCTCTCTGTAAACCCCATCATCCATCCCTCAATGCATCTCATTAAAGTTTTAAAGCCAAGGTAAGCCAGCACATCAGCGAATCCCTCCATCCACCCACTCTGCAGCCTATCCTGTCCTCATTTTCTCCCCATTCCTCACTCTGGGGTTGTGTGAAATTAAGGAGGAGACAGCTCGTCATGTCTTTATTTAGAAAATAATAAGAAAACACAAGCAAGTAGTAAACTATATGGGGAACAATATAGGGAGCAAATAAGAGGTGAGGGAGCTGCATCTTCTATGGAGACTTGTGAAGAGTTCCTGGTCTCCGTGCTGGAGAAGCAGGTTGATGTAGATGCAGGCCACAGCTGGTACGTTTAATCTGTCTGATTTGGCTTTGAGTTTAAAGCCAGTAGCAGAAGTACAGCAGAATGATAAAGTGAGCAAACCTACTCACTAATGTCGGTTATAGCAATTATCTAAACTTAGCTTACATTAGTCTCCATGAGCTATTGGTTAAACTAGACCAAACACAACTGCAGCAGAAAACCCCTGAAGGGAATGAATGGAACATTTCATTATTTATAATGTGATTTTTTTTTATTGTTATGCCAGGATTTAAATGAGGACTTCATAGAAATTTAAATGAATAATTACTAAAGATATCGGCTGTATCAGAGAAATCAATAAAAAAGAATATCAAGGCAAAGAAAATACAATTTATTTTATCATTATATATTATTCTTTTGAATGTAAATAAATTCTGAATTAATGAATTATTAACAATAAGTGTTTGAAGCGTTTGTGTTCATGTAAATTTTTAAATGAGCTTATCAGACTCAAGTGAGCTAAGAGAGAAAATTTTCATATATAATGCATTTATAATACATGACTACAGTTCCCTTGGTTCATTACAGACTTACAACTCACACTCATTAATACCAAACCATAGAAGGTTGACCTTGCTGAGCCTTTTCCCAAGTCACAACATCCATTTTTGGAGGCAGAAGATTTTTAGGAATATTTCAGTCAACGTTATCCAGCAGGCTTTTAGTAACTTGTTCTTCAAAATGGGATGTTTGTAGGGGATATCAATATTAATGGCATAATGCTGAGACCTCATTATACTGAAGGTCATGGTGGAATGTGGATTTCGAACGGAGGATAAACGAAACTCTTCAGCGTTTATGGCAGAGAAGGAACAATCAGCTGACTGCAGGACACCACCTGAAGGCAACCAGTCATCCTCACTTAGACGAGTTAAATGTCAACTGCATGTCTTTTAGTGTGTGCAATGTAAATCCAGTGATTAGAATGCGAAAAACATAGCTGTAAGTAATGACTTATGGCGCCAAAGGGATTTGCCACAACTGTATTATTTACACCTGTATTATTTACTGTGATGTGACATAATTTCCAGATCTCAACAAAATGAGGAACAATTCTATAAAACTGACTCTAATAATGGCCACAACTGTGGAAACAAGACATTACTTTTTACTTTATATTTTATTTTAATTTTTTTATCCATATAATGAAATATCACATTTATTTGTATTGTTAATATCCTACCTTTGTCATAATGCACACAGCCACACTAGGGCTTTTAAATTCATTTAAAAGTTTGCCACTTTTAAATTAAGTTATCCAAGTCCTTCATTCGATGTCTGATGAAAGAATACGTAAATCTAGGAATTGGAGAACCTGACCAAGCACTGGGAGCCAATCTGATACTGTAGTTGCTACTGACAAATTTCAGTCGATACTCAAAAAGAGGGATGCAATCCCTTACACTGTACAGTGACCTAATTTACATCTCTAATCCGCCCTTCGTCGAGTCAGATTTAACATCTCATAAATACGGGATATGGAATTACAGAATATGTGCGAGAAGAACATGAACATATCTGAGTGTGGTTGTGTTTAGTAAACAGGACCAGAAGTGATGCAATCACCTTTGCCTGGGAGTGCAACGCCCCCGTGCTCAGTGCGCACACACACACACACACACACACACACACACACACACGCACACACACACTCACACGCGCACACACACAGGCTGATGTAACCCATGCGCTCCCGTGGTTTAGCTTCAAGCTCCATCAGTACAGTCCACTGAATGATGCATCATGGTGCATTTACATCAGGCCACAGTATCAGCTAGGTCTCCCAAATGAACTAATTTTGCCTGAATATCTTTCACCTCCTTTACTGCAGTGTTCTCTACAGGGACTATGATCCCGGCATCGCTGTGGATGATGCTGCTTTACAATTTTCATCATAGCTGAATATTCCTCAACAGCTGAATAATGAGCAGGGCCGGAGCTCATAGAAGCGTTTGCTCTCAGCACAGGACACATCATAGTGTCCTCAGGGTGTCAGAGCACTGATCCAACCTGCTGCTTACACGACTTACAAATTGATGACTGACACACAGTCTCCTGTGTGGTCAAAGAGAAAATGTCTGTTTCTAAATGAGTGTAGAGTGTAGAGTATAGAAGTAAAGCAACAAATCATCTATTCAACTGACATCATTTAAAATGTTTCTAAATTATAACTTCATCTTGTGATTTTTTTTGAATGGGCTATGTAATCCATTGAATAGAAAATTCCTTTCACATTTTCTTGCCGAAGCGTTTGCTCTCTTCCTGAAGCACAAAGTCTGTTTGAGTGCATTAACTAGGTGACAAAAGTTCATCATTACGTCCTGATGAATTTATGGTAAATCCTTAATGTACCACATGGAACACATACCTAAACATTCCTTGATGATTCAGACTGTGAAAGGCCTTACCATCGGAGAGCGATTTTGATAGGTGTGGTGAGGCAGGATGTGAAGAGGTCAGCGGGGAGGTCGGGGTTCATGGGCAGCAGCTCGCTGGCCTCGCAGGCAGCCAGCTGGATGCAGTTCTTCATGGAGGGTGGCAGGGGCATCTGGGCGAGTGGGTGGCTGGGATTGATGGCCGCCACCTGAACAAACATGAAAAAATGAATGACTTGTTTATATACATGTGGCTCTAATGACCACCTGAGCCGCATCCAGAAATACACATGTATAAATTACAACTGCCTGTCCTGGTGTTCACATGGTGACTGCAAATATCCGATCAGAATCTAGGTTTCAGACCCAAGAACCTGAATTATTTGACTGCTCCACAACCTCAACCTACTGTCAGGAATGAGAGAAAAACAGACACAGCCATGGAGACGACTTGATTATGAAAAAGTAATCATGTCTGCGCACATGCATTGATGTATGGAAATATAGATCTAAGCAAAAATGTGATCAGAGTTTAGTTTCTATGGTGCTGATTTCTTAGTCATTTTTCTAGTTTGCTCTGGTATTATATTGACTGGAAATTCAATTTTAGCCTTGTAATAAAAAACTTTGTATTGAATCGATGCTGGGAGTTCAGACACGGCAACAGAAGCCATGTGAGAAAATAACAAATTCAGGAAAGACCAAATCTCCGAAACACTATGTTCAGTCCCTGATTAAGGCCACAAGCCACATTTCGCTGGTCTAATAATACAGTTGTTTGATAATAGACGAGTGTTGCTGGAGACATTCCACAGAAGGTGAATTTCTGCTTTGCTAGGACAATAGAATAATGATGAGCATGAGTTGATCAATGGTTCAGAAACAGACTGAAGAGCAGAAAGCTTAGGCTAATGGACGATATGCACTAAAGAAAGAAAACACACAGAGAACAAAGATAAACAGGAGAAAAACTTTTGCTTGATTATAGCAGAAAACTAAAACTAATATGCCCAGAAATGGAACAGGTGAAGTCTTTAGCACCCTGTTAGCGCCTAAACAAGCCTTTTTGTTTGAGTTGGTTAGAATTGGCATCATTTTATTGCTTTTCATTGCAAACTTTTCTACTCAGAACAGAAACGCATCCATCCAGTGAACTTAAAAGTACTGCACTTATTTTCAACTAAACCTCCATCATTACAGCTCTGCTTCTGTAATCATGAGCTTCTGTGCTGTGTTTATCATATTAAAAAACTGAAACATCAACACTCAGTTTTTTTTGAGATGGGAAATAAAGTTTATTTGCTGTATTATTTTCCTGCTGTTGCACAAAGACAAGAGGGAAATTTAACTATATTAGATACAAATCAGGGCTTTTTCCAGGTTTGCCACCTTGTGCTTCCAGGCAAAACATTACATTTGAGGCACTGCCGAAGACATTTTGAGAACATAATGATAATGTGATAGTTTATTGATCCCAGTGAGGAAATTTTCCTCTTGCTTGGCCCTTAGCAGGTGGTCTTCAGTGGTAAACAATCCCCTTGTCTATTCTGAGAGCAGAATTAGAGTGTTATTTCCATGCTCTGGAACAGCTCAGTCAATACTTGAAAAATGGAGGATGTAAAACTTTAATTATATTTGGAGCTCTTGACTATTTATGTGCTCAATGTGCTGTTGTACTGTTGATTTGTTTGCTTGGAGTTCAATATGTTCATCTGTTATTTGCTGAGTACACTTTAATGAGCTGTGGGCCTTAATGGAGGCAGGGATCCAAGGCTTCTCTTTATCAACACTGACTGCTCTGGCTTTCATTCCGCAACCCGGACGACATTTAGTAAGAAATTAGAAAGAAGGATTATTGTATTATTATTAGCGCTTTTTTTCTTCAAAACGTGTGTCTCTATTATGCCAAGAAAGACGCTGTTAATGTCATATATTGGTAACCAAATAAGTTTTAACAGAAACAGTTCTGCATCTGCAAATGGTTGATCATGAAACCCACAGACAGTGCTTGTGTCAGGAGCTGAGGACAGAGTCTGCAGATGGTTTGTAAGAATGGAGTCTCTTACTCCTCTTTCATTGTTGCATTAGCAAACAATGAAAAACTGCCTAAAAACAACAACCCTAAATGACTACACAACATAAAATTAAACTTGATCAAGCCTGAGGGGATATAAAAATTTGAGCTGGCTAAGATTAAAGTTGGTTAAGAATATAAAGATTTTTGGTATGAATGTCCTCGTCATTTCCAATGTTAGTTCTGGAAGATTTGTGTGGGTGCATAAAGAGTCTGCAATCATATATAGTTTAGACTGCAAAACTGCTACTGTAAGACCACTTGAGGAGCTACAGTTACAATAGTAGTAGAAAATGTTGCTTCAAGTGCTAAAACCCTTTCTGTGTTAGCAAACACTTTTGGGACAGAAGTGGCATCTCTGCCTAGGGCAGAGGTGGGGAGGTCCCCCTGTAAGGTGACAAAACACTAAAAGCCCTGGAAATCAATCTACAGTTGTGAACACATGCAATCAATTAGGTATACATAGACATTCTGTATGAAAACAGGCCATATATGGACAGTCATGCAGGCACATACACTTACAGTGAGTCCATATACAGTATATTTGGACACAATCTTCATTATTTTGGCTCAGTACAGCTTAAAATTAAAGTCTTTGCAGCTAAAATATAAAAAGGAAGTTGGCAGTTGTAGATACCTCTGAGAAGAACATGTCTGACAGACCCGAAAATGTCAGCTTCTGCAAAAGCTGTCTTCCTCTTCAGAGCTTTCTGAATAATATTTGATTATCAGTGTTAGACAAAATTTGTACATTTAATTATGTACGCATTTTATTCTTTAACAGATTTCTGTTCTTTGCTTTAACTTCAGTTCATTGAGTCAAAGTTGTATATTTCAATAAAGGCAGGAAAAATGGAGGTGTTCTAAAACAGCTGTGTTATACAAAAGACAGCAGAGGCACAAAACAAAGTAAACACAAAACCAAATACAAGTACAGCTGTAGTACACATCGCCCCTGAATGAAAAGTACCTGAGGCGAGTACTGAGGGGACATCCTTGTCTTTCTACACACAGAGGATGAACCAAGCCTGTTAGAGGCTGTGACATGAAAACAAGTATGAGAAATTAAACAAAAAATGTAATGTCTACTGTCTCACGAATAACAAAAAGTCACATAGGCATCTGTGTATTTTATCCATCTGCCACAGTTTGATTAAAATGTTCAATAGGGATTTAAGAAAAGCTAATCAAACTGCAAAAAGGTTTGTGGTATTGTAGTTTAGATTTACAGTATGTAAAGATCCCCTTCTCCTCCATATACTGCACATCCTTCCTGATCCCCACTACTCCAACAGCTCATTGACTATAATAACTCAGACCTAATTGTGAAATATTTTTTGTTGTACATCTCTAATATAAGCACACACATGAATAAAACATGATATTCAAAATATAGAGAAATAGTTTTAATTATTGGGGGAAAGTGTGATAACGTGTGTAATTGTATCGTTTTTCCTATCAACATTCATATTTTATTTCTCATTGTTATGCTGGCAGGCGTGAGTGGGTGCCCGATTGTTGCTGTGTGAATGGATCTGTGCCAATCTTCATGTAACATAATTTCTCTTCTCTTTCTCTAATGAGGAAAATGTCGCTTGCAGAGACAGACATCACAAACAAAGCTGCGTGTGTTTCTAAAGCCTCTCGTGTCTACCCGAGAACAACGCTGTGTCCTAAAAGAAATTTGGAGGAAGCGTGCCGCAGTAATCCTAATGGTAAATATGAAAACATTGCCAGCAGACGCTGATTAATGCCAAGCATCCACTGTAATTATCACATTAGCATATTGTAATCTCCCAAATTACCATGAAAATCACCATGACAGCTTTTTTTTTTTTAAATCTCTTTCCCACAGGGGATATCAGAGTACAATTTAACTGCTGAGAATTCATCTTTTTTTTTTTTTTTAAATTGACACTAATTGATGAGACTAATCCTACAGAGGAGCGAGATTTTAGATGTAGCACACGATCATGGCAGAAGAGCGCAGTAGTCACATCGGTAAAATGCAAACTCTAGTCAAGCAATAAATTTTACAGCTGTGCATTAATTATTCATTAAAATTTCAA